>JAQJVL010000070.1:1713596-1888932 GCA_035578905.1 Stictocephala bisonia
ATCATACCTTCCACTCAAAAATTCCAATGAAGTGGACATGCCATCAATAGTTTTTTTTACTTCATCTAAGGTGTCCAATCGGGCGTTCATTCGTAGCAGAAGGGTTTTTGTGGATACGTCCTCTCCTAGTGTCACGGATTCGGTCTCAGTTGAATTACTAAGCACACTGTTCGCTCGTGAAATGTCTGTTCCACTCTTACACTTGACACAAAGCCACTTACTCTTCTGTTCTTCTGTCATATTTCTCCATTTCGTCTCCCTTACGCTACAATCAAAATGATATTTCACAGAACACAGTCCACATAACACACTCTCACTGTTCAGAGGCAAATCTTCCTGGCAATTTCCGCACTTCATATTAAATTCGAAAATAATAAACAAAATTTGTTTGGTGATGTTCAAAAAATAAAAAGTTCACTATCTAGTTTATATATATATATATATATATATATATATATATATATATATATATATATATATATATAAAATGATTTTGTCTAGTAATGTATATCAACCCACTCGGTTTCTAAAGCGCACCCTCCAATAGTTGGACTGCACGGACCGTTTTACTTTTCAGACTATACTACATGTAAATAATGTGTCACTATAAATAAACTCTATTTACTGGAATTCAAGTGCAATTCAAGTAAGATAGACTACTTCTATGAATTAGCCAGCCCTTAAACAGCGAGTCTTATCTTATACCTGAAACATATTAAAATTAAGAATCAAGCAAAAGGTCACCAGACTGTTACAATCTCATTTCCTCTGCACTCAGTTCTGAGGTTCCTAAAGTTATACAAAAAACCTGTTGTAAACAATACGTAAATTGATAATGTTCAATATCATTTTGGTAACTAATTTTCCTGTTATAGACCTATATCACTTATATAAAAGACATAGTTAAATGATTTACTTCGCATACCTAAAATTCACAAATAACTCCAGATGCTATCAGAGCTTCATCTGATGCACGAAAAGCACAATTTTCTGTGTTAGTTCCTCCATAAAATCCAATTAAAAAATTTTTTAATTAATTCATTTTTAGTTTTGTTTATCTATTGCTTTGATGAAGGAGGATTTTGCTGTTTTGCACCATATCGAAGTAATAGGCCTGTCATTACCGCGTGAAATATTTCAGCGTGTCATTATGCACCGGTTTTGTGTGCCATTTTCATCTGTCATATAATTCATATAAATGAATAAGTAATGGGGCAATCACAGCGGTTTCCGCCGTGCAGAATTTCGACCACGCTTGTCGCGGTTTTTGTCCGTGTTCCCTGTAATTGTATGGTAGCTTTCTACTCTACGTTTCAATCATACTTATAATTTTCATATTCAGCTGCTCTGCAATGAAAAAGTTCAAACTTCCCTTAACCACAATTTCTAATGTATTTTCACATAAGTTCAACCAAGAGTTGACGACTATGTAGGAAATGTCAACGCGTAAGTAATGTAAGCACAGAACAATGTAGACGGAGATTGTAATTGTTGATTACCAAACAGGGAATTGAGCAAAATACCGCAGGAAGTAACCTTGGTTTCAGACACAAATAAACATTCCCTGCTGTGACGATATCTCGACATTCCCTTCATAGTTATGCACTCAATTCTTCTTAGAGCTTATGTACATTTTCTTCACTTTTTAATTCTTAACAAATTCTTTTTTAATTGATTACAAAAGTTAATTGTGATGAATATACATAAGTATTTCCTTGTTAGTCCAAATATATATATATATATATATATATATATATATATATATATATATATATATATATATATCAGAGCACGAAACATTTACAACAAAAAGTCCTTTCTCTAAACTCTAAGATCAGACATTATAACACAGTAGTGAAACCAAAAACACTATGCAAGTGAGACACTTACAGTCCATGCGAAAACGATATGGAAAATCTTCTGAAGAAGGAAAGAAAAATCATCAGTAATATTTTTGGCCCAAAACATAAGAAGGTAAAGACTACATTCCAGAAAAACTACCTAATCTCTCTGCCGACATCAGAAATGTTTTACCGATGTATCCAAAGGCTACCCGAAACTAGGATCGCTGGCGAGTCCTCGCATACATTCAGAAAGTAAAGACTACTTGAATAACCCGTCAGAAAAGGTTTAGAATGAGCACAGCTAAACAATGCAGACATTGGAAACAGAGAAGCATTTATTATAGAAAGAAAATTAATGAAGTGAAGCCAGACAATGAGAAGTCCAAAAAGCAAGGTATTAAATAGATGTATGTAAGAAAAGAGCCACGGACAGAATATGCTAAAAGTATGGGAACACATAAGAAAAGTCAAGGGTGATTTGCGTGATCTAACTGTACAACATCACGCATCATATACCAACTTATATAAAGAAAGTAAGTAGGTATATAATTTATTTCACAGTTTATAAAATATACGTTAACTTTTTCTAACCGATCCCTTTTTTAACCATACTGTGCATTTTACCCTGACACTATCTGTGTGGTGAACTTATCTGACAGAGTAAGGGGGTCAACATTACTAAAAAATGCTTCCAGTTCAGAACTGCGCTACCTCAAAGTTCTGTCACTTTGGACAATGACTACAGATAGTGTAGTCATTGCTTTGGAAATTTGGATCACTCGGTCATTGGCTCTCTTGACATTAGCTGATTGTTGATTTTAGAACAATTCAGTTAAAGATTTAGTTTAATTTTATTTAATAATAAGCAAACAAACATAATAACGAGATTGTCTTTAAGGTTGTACTAGTTAGCAAATGTGTTTACAAAATGCACCAATGTCCTCTGTTCTTTTTACAGTTTCATTACCTTATGAATGGATATTGTTATCTAACACCTTTGAATCTTGGTTCTACGAACAAAAACCCTAGATGAGGATTGTGACGTAGCACGGGAACAGCGGCTCGGATATTTCAGCATAAGCCATTCCCTCATCCTCCCTGCCGAGGAAGACACGGTGCTGAATACTGATCGACCTCCATCAACATGGACGACTCTCTGGCACTGCCTCGGCCTCTCTGACATTCATGACTGGCCACTTGAAACAGCCTTTCAGTAAGGTCTTAGTTTTTGGCAACGCATTAGTAACATTTTAAAATACCAATTTTTAATACAATTAAATTTATTTTCAAAGGATAAATTAAAGCACTCTTATCTCACATCGACCTTTATTCGGATGGGAGCGTTACGAACAACCACCGAGTAAAAATGAAATAGAGGTCGTTATCTTATGACCGCAGCGAACGCCATGGGAGAGCGACAGTGGAGCGCCTGGCAAAAACTAATAAAACTGTCAGCCAAGAAATACCACAACTGCGACAGTGGAGCGCCTGCCCTTGAGGCGCTCCACTGTCGTACCCTCGCGGAATCCGCGACACAGGAGCGCCTCTTACCTGGCTAAGGGGTTGTCATAAATAATTTTCGCTAGGGGTGCGACTCAGGAGCGCCTCCGAAAAGGGGTGGGGAGGCGCTCCTGTGTCGCACCTAAAACTACCTGTCCTCGGCACTCTACCTGCTTCCTACCTGCTATCAAGCTCAGCTCGCGGGGCCTTCTAAATACCTAACAATCTAATATCACAACGGCTACTATCATACTGACTTTGTTAAGTGCACTGCATATTTTGTAGGAGTAAGTGTAACATTGATTCTGTAGGGGTTATCCCAAAAGACCAATCAAAACTATTAATCACGTTTCTTAATCATATTTCATTTTATTTTAATTAAACTTGCAATAGTGGTTAAACTATTGCAGACTTGTTTTAAAACAAGTTTATAATCGTACAGATAGAAAACATCTACCCTTATTCATGCACACTATCTACCTTCGTCGAGGTGGGCCACATCATGTTTACCACATCAACTCCCGAGGACTAAAATAATGATGTATTTATAGTCATCTTTTAAAAAAACCTATAAACTTTATACTTTTTAGTTTTATGTAAAAGGAACACGTAGACACTCTTCATTTGATCATGACTTGCCCCTATAACCCATGAGTATTAATTATAAAATATTTACCATAGTTTATACAAATTCGTAAAAGCCAAGCAGTGGGTTTTTAAAATTATATTAATTTTATTACTGGGCAAGTGGTTTCAAAGAAATTGAAGTTACAAAAAAAGGTCAATAACTACAAATAGGCTGTAAATAACAAATATGTATTTCTTAGTTTTAACACTTAATAATTTGTATAACATTCTAAAATAATAAATATAAATTTAAATTTAAACTAAATAATTTGGGTTACACTTACTAATATTTAAAACTTAAAATAAAAAAAAAAAAATACTTACATTCAAACAAAAAATACTATTTACACTCAATCTGTAGACTACAATATTCTTAAACAACAAAATATAAAATCATTATTAATTTACAAACCTCCTTTTAGTTACCTACTTAAATCTAATAGATTCTCCTACTTTTGATAAAAAGTCATTTATAATAACTTCCCTAGCTAAATATCGTTCACACAACTGTTTTAGTCGACGCTGTAGCTGTTCAGTGTTTTTGGTTGAGTTTGTTGCAGAGCGTCTGTTCTCTCCAGTGCGTCATTTCGGTGTATGGCCTCGGTAACCGTCCACGTAGATGGGTTTTGGAGGCCTTCTAAGTTCTTAAATCGGTTATTCCACGCCTCACAAATATTGTTTGTTCTGTGTGAGTCGGAAAGAGTCGCTTCGTGCACTTTCCAGAGTGATGGTGGAAACATGGATGGTTTAGGGTTTTCTCCTGCTGTACCGCTCACATAGTAGACGTCGAAGTAGTACAGCAGGTATAAAACTTCGACAGGAGCCAATCCCTACAGCAGCTGCATCCCCTGTAGTACATCTTTTTCTGGAAGGAAAGCCAAACCATCAAGCATCTCACAAAACTGTCCAAACTCTTCAGACTCTTTGTAGTTTCGAGTAAGTCCGTACTGTTTGTTGGTTGTGCCTGCAAGTGCTTTGGCACAAATGAAAAAACAACAACAGACGTGATAGCAGCAGTTTCAAAGTCAAAGGTTGAAGAAGGATTTTTGTAGATTCAATACATTTAGCCAACACTTCGTAGAACAGAAAATTACAAAAACATATAAAAGTACTTAAAAAGTCGTGTAGACAACAATTTTTGTGATATTACCAATTAACATTTTACAATTAAGGCAAAGGAATGACTAAGAATGTCGGTACTGACATCAAAGCCACAGTATTTTGATTAAATAAATATAGAATATTTTGTATTAATAAATACCAAAACACACTCCACAAAAATCTGTAAGATACCCTTGGTGGGGATGTATCCTGTTTAGAAGGAGGGGTATTTTTTATTAGTAATACTAATGTTGTCCTTCGGGGATTTCCACATTTTACGCGGAATACCTAATGGCGCATTCCAAGCGGTAAGACAAGAGGGTGGAAAGGGTAGAAAGTTCAATGAATTCATCACATCACATCCTGCCGGCCATGATACCATCCGTCTGTGGTTTAAATCTAGTTTCCAATACTTATCTTAAAACAAAAACATCGTTTTTCCTTGTGAAAAACTTTTGCTTAATGTTTAGTTACTTTATTTAAGAAGAAATTATTAATTTTAATATAATGAGATCTATGTTAAAAACGTTACTATGTACGTAAGCCTAAACCTTAGATTTATTAGTAAGGATAATTTTATTACATAGTTGTTTGTATTTTGTTTACTGTTCTATGAGACATAATTGATGATAAAAACTTTAATGTACTATACTGTACATTATCAGAATTTTCAAATAAATGTGTTATTTGCTTGAGGTATTTCGCCTACAAGGTAGGCATTATTGAACAAAAATCAAATTAAATAAACTTGTTTCCAAAATATAATAATATAGGCCTAACTGATATAACATAATGTGTGACTGTTTTAAAAATTAAAAAGAGTTTTACATTTGAAAGAAGATAAATAACTAAGTTATCAGTTTTATCTAATTAAATCAAGAATTTATTGTGCAGGTGTAAAAATGTTCTGAGACTGGAAAGACAAAATAAGATATTTTATAATTTAATTTGATTTTGACGCTATGCATATTGAATTATCACTCGCTAATAAACGTCTTTTGATAATTTACGCTATCTAAAGACTTAAAAAAAGATTTTAAATATTTAATTGTCATCTACTTGTTGGTTGGTATGAAAATAATGTATTGGACGTGTCTCAATGATAACTGATTCTATTTACATAAATTTTATAGAACAGTATATGTTAAAGGTATTATTTCGTTTTATTACAAAACTGAAAATATATACCGCAAACAGATGTTCTATCAACTTATTACTTTGTTTAAATGATTTGAATTATTTAATGGCTATTGTTCAAATGATTACATTATTGACGGTTCAACCTGCTTAGCCTTGATTTAATAGAAAGGACCACGAAAAATAGTTACTTAGGAATACGTCAAACGCCAACCAATCCACGATTTTACGTCTTATATAATAACGTTTTCTATTACTTAGAAGCGTGTCAATGAATCGGACTATAACAGCTTATTTCAATGTAGCTTATATTTACAATTTCAATACCTGAAGGCTTTTTTTATTTCTAAAGTAATTTGAAGTGTAAAATTTGTTAACAAACCCGGATCTTATGTAAATACTGTAACATGTATGCTTATTTTAATAAATATATGTCTATTGCTTTCAAGTTAAACACACTCTCACCATAGATATCGAGACCCCTTAGTTTTTGAACCCTTGTCAAAACCCTTGTCACATTGGACCCGCGAGGATATGACAGTGGAGCGCCTCAAGGTTAGGCGCTCCACTGTCGCAGTTGTGCTATTTCTTGGCTGACAGTTTTATTAGTTTATGCCAGGCGCTCCACTGTCGCTCTCCCACCCTCGCGGGTCCAGTGTGACAAGGGTTTGACAAGTGTTCAAAAACTAAGGGGTCTTGATATATATGGTGAGATTGTGTTCAACTTGAGAGCAATCTAACAGTAGGCGATATGTATTTTTATTAAAATAAGCATACATGTTACAGTATTTACTTATGATCCGGGTTCGATTCCCGGGTTTGTTAGCAAATTTTACACTTCAAATTACTTTAGAAATAAAAAAGCCTTTATGTATTGAAATTGTAAATATAAGCTATGTTAAAATAAGTTGTTATAGTCCGATTCATTGACACGCTTCTAAGTCATAGAAAATGTGTAATGTATAAGACATAAAATCGTGGATTGGTTAGCGTTTGACGTATTCCTAAGTAACTATTTTTCATAGTCCTTTCAATCAATTAAATCAAGGCTAAGCAGGTTGAATCATCAATACTGTAATCATTTGAAAAATAGCCATTAAATAATTGAAATAGATAGAAATTAGATAGCGTAAATTATCAAAAGACGTTTATTAGCGAGTGATAATTCAATATGAATAGCGTCAAAATCAAATTAAATTATAAAATATCTTATATTGTCTTCCAGTCTCAGAACATTTTTACACCTGCACAATAAATTCTTGATTTAATTAGATAAAACTGATAAACTAGTTATTTATCTTCTTTCAAATGTGAAGCTCAATTTTAATTTTTAAATAAGTTACACCATATGTTATAACAGTTATATCATTATATTTTGGAAACTAATTTATTTCATTTGATTTTATTATTTTAGAATGTTATACAAATTATTACGTATTAAAACTAAGAAATACTTATTCTTTATTTACAAGCCTATTTGTAGTTATTGACTTTTTTTGCAACTCTTCAATTTCTTTGAAACAACTTGCCAAGTAATAAAATTATACAATTTTTTAAAAACCACTGCTTGGCTTTTACGAATTTGTATAAACTATGGTTAATATTTCATAATTAATACTCATGGGTTAAAGGGGCAAGTCATGAGCAAAGGAAGAGTGTCTACATGTTCCTTTTACATAAAACTAAATAGTATCAAGTTTTTAATTTTTTTTAAAAGATGACTATAAATACATCATTTTCTTAGTCTTCGGGAGTTGATGTAGTAAACGTGACGCGGTCCACATCCGAAGACCAAGATAGTTAGTGTGAATAAACAAGCGTGGGTGTATTTTATCTGTACAGTAACAAACTTGTTTTGAAACAAGTCTGCAATAGTTTAATCTCTTATTAATTAAAATAAAATGAAACATTATTAAGAATACTTATCACAGTACATTAATAGTTTTGATTGGTCTTTTAGTATAACCGTTTAAGAACCAATGTTACACTTACTCCTACAAAATATGCAGTGCACCTAACAAAGTCAGTATCATAGTAGCTGTTGTGATATTAGATTGGTAGGCATTCAGGAGGCCCCGCGAGCTGAGCTCGATAGCAGGTAGGACACAGGTAGAGTGCCGAGGACAGGTAGTTTTAGGTGCGACACAGGAGTGCCTCCGAAAAGGGATGGGGAGGCGCTCCTGAGTCGCACCCCTAGCGAAAATTATTTATGACAACCCCTCAGCCAGGTAAGAGGCGCTCCTGTGTCGCGGATTCGAACGCCGTAGTGGCTGTTATGTAGAGATTACAACTAATCTACATCTATCTTTATAAATCTTTAGTAATAATTGCAACGTTTATCCTTGAATAGGAATAGGGACTGACAAGGTTCTCGCCCTGTCATCGTATGATAAATCACAGAAATAATTACTCGACACACTTAACGCAATATTGGATGTGGCCTCCGTTTATTTATTCTCTGTGGTCCAACGAAAACGCCAAAAACGAGTATTTTTATTTCAACGATTCGGTCCGTAATAATGATCACATTAAAACACTTGAAAAGTCATTTGATAGGCGAAAAACTTTTCTAGTGGACTACAAGACGATTTTTTTTAATATGACGTATTTTGTAAATAATATGAGTATTTCTAAACTTTTTACATTTAAATATGAGGAACTTTAAATTTCATTCTTGACTATTTTAAATATAAAAACTCGTAATATTAATTTATAGTCGGCTAGATTGGACCTTTAATAATCGTATAGTTTTCACTATAACTCATAGTAATAATAAACCCGAACCGAACACTTGAAATAGAAAAGCATGTTTTAGGCCGCTGATGGTAAGACCCTAGGCCTATAGCTACCATAGGGCTATCTGAGGCTCCCGTATCTACTTTCCATAGGGCTTGGCAGTGAGGATAGCTTCAAATGATCTAACAAAGTCATCGATATAATTTACGTAGAATATATGGAGATATACATTTATATATTTAACTATGAGACCTAATTTATACATTTTTACAATAAACATACAGATGTACTCAATCCAAGATTCGATTTTAAAATATATTATGTAATTTAATCGAATATTATCATAAGAACTAATTCTGATAGTTGACATTTATCAGAAAATGCTGAGCCTTCCATATTACATCAATAGAACAAAATTAGTCCCCTGTTTATTGTTAAAGTCAACAAACGAACTGTAAGTCGTATGCTAATTATAATCCCCTTGCTGCGAGCTTCTGCTTAGTCAAACAAACGAGCCAAGATGACGAGGGAAGTTCCCCTGACACCCAGCGAACTCTGCGGGCTGTTTGTAGAGTCCCCCTCTCTGAGACAGTTCTCCCTCGGCCAGCGAATTGAAGGTCGAGCACTGTGTTAAACGACTGACCTCCCTGTTCTTTCATTGTCTTTGTATTCCATCTCTGTATAGACCTTCTACATGGATGCCAGAGCTTCTAGGTTAAGGTAACCAGACATCTCTGATTTCCCGGAACTGTTATGAAATATTTAAAGGCTCATCCAGGAAACAGTTTGCACCAATTTTGCTGATTGGGCAGAAGATTTTTTTTAGATTATAGTATAACATTCATTAAATTTGTTAAATTGAAAAAGATATATTAACAAATAATGTCATTTTTTTAAATGTCAAACACATTAAATAATACTTCAATTGCTAAATCGTCTACTATTTTTTATCAATTCTAGACATGTTTACAAACATCTCTATCCCTAAAATTCAAGTTTGTATACTGTTATATAGTTAAAACGATGGTAAATATGGATTTAGGGGTCCCATCCGTTTTTCACCCTTTTTAAATTAGTCAATAGTAAACCCTCGAACTGAATATTTTATGTGGTCTTTAGTATAATTTATATAAAGGAAAACAGTAGTGGACCCAATACGGATCCCTGAGGACTCCTCGACAAACATGTCTTCATTCAGATGCACGTCTTCTAATCGACACGTTGGTGTCATGTATATAGACGACATATATCCATTGTAAAATGAAGGCATTATCACAAAAATGTATCGTCCGGGTAAGTTAAATTTTTTCGATGAATCTTCTGGAAGAACTTAAAACTTGAACTCCAAACTACGTACGACCCTAAAGAGGTGTGTGCTTTCGAGGTTTGTGCAAACCAGAGGTGTATGTTTGGATGTGCAGTGTTGCCATTTACACATTTGTAAATATTGCACGAGGATTGTGGTAAAAATGTTCATAATACTAGATTCAATAAAAACACATCTGGTTGTGGTTTTTGGATAGCTAAAAAAAGAGCATACCTGATTAAAAATAAAGCAAAGCAAACAAAGTGGTTCCCTAAGTTTTGATCTTGTAGGTAAATTCTTTTCAAATGATCTATTAGAATTTAATTCTGTATTTGATTAACTGTTTACATATATCAAACAAAACCCCTGATTCCCTAAATACTGTATATGAATGCCTACTACAGTTTCCCTGACTTCCAAGGCCAATTTTTGCGGATGATACCATGAAGTGTAGATATGTCGACCTATCCACAATTTGTCATCTCCATCACACACCATCGATGTGTGTGAGCCCGTCAGTGCTTCTAAGTGAGAGACAGACCTTCAAGACCTTGTCTGTCCGTCAGTTGAGTGGTTTGGTCAGTCCCCCCCCCCCCCCCCCCGGCAAGTCCGCTTCGCTCCGTAGTCCTGTAACGACAAAGCACAGCTGCTAAACCACTCTGCAAGTCGCAACTTTAAGTACTGTATAATTGCTCGGTGTGTTCGGAACGCTCGTATGTTATTTGCAAAGTAGCACATTGGCCAACAAAGACCTCACAGAACTGACTAAAAAGGATATATACAGTGAAATAGTTATTATCATATGAGATAACTTTCTACAGCTTCCTTGCCCATCTATATTAGGCTATAATTCAATGTTAAGGTTAACAATTATTTGTCAATAACGTAATTAGTGATTGCGTAAATAAGAATATGCAGTACATGAAGGTCCTCTGTTTGGAAATGAGTCAGTTTATGTCTGTTTCATATAGATAAATAAGACTAATTACAAAAAAGTGTATAAAAGTGTGAACAGAGACACTTAATGTGATACATTTGTCATAAAATTCGTTTAACCACAGAGAAAATGTAAACTGAAGTCACTTTTTATGGCTGAAGCGAACGCCTCAGAGGTATATATAAACTACAACTAACGTACACTTTATAAATCTGTAGTAAACGTTTATTCCTGAGGATTTGTGGGGAATTGAATAAGGGAGGAACTGACATGGTGCTGGCCCTGCCTTCGCGTGGCAAACTGGAGAAATAACTACTCGACACACATTTAGCGCACTATTGGATGATTTCGTTTTTCTCTCTGGTTTCACAGTCTCAAGATCATAAATGTGTCATAAAACTGCCAAAATATAATATTTTGGTTATTTGGTAACTCATAATGTAGTTTTACTCGATAAAGAAGTCTTATATGGTGAAGTTACGACTCGAAACTCGGTTGTCCTAATCCTTGTCGCGTTTACACTATATAGCCAAACATGCTATATAGGAAATATTATAAACAAATGCTATATGTAGCAAAACAACAAAAGAACAAATGTTATATGTAGCATGTTACATGTAGCATTTCGTACTATATATAGCAATTTTGGCTATATGTAGCAGAAGTTCTGTTTTTTCGGCCGGAGTCTGTAAGACCAATAGGAAAACAAGCTACATCTTGCTTTTGCTACATGTAGCATTGATCAACGTGCTCAACATTCTTCTAACATTTGCTATATTTAGCATTATCTGTCATCAGGTTAGTCGAGTGGTGTACTTTGTGTAGTTGTACTATGGATGATTGTTGAATGTGTGAAAGTAGAATGAATGTTGGGTGGAATGCTCGGTGGCGCTTCTGGACCGGCAGGGACAGAGAGCTTTGACGGCCTGCATTGTGGAGTGCAGGGCTACCAGCCGCCAGCTGGTCTTCGTGCCGTGCCGGGTTCCACCTTAGCGTGAATGAAAGTACGGATGAGAATTTTGTTTGTTATTCATATTGACCTTTTTTTTAAATAATTTTTTTTATTTAAATTGTTTATACTATGCTTAAAATATATATAATTCTGATGTTATCTGGGAAGTATAAGTTTTCTTAAATGTTGGTACTGTACTCATAAAAATATAAAATATGATGTATAAATATAAATTCAACTGTTTCTGAAATTCATTAAGAACATTGCACAGGCAATAAATAGCGAATTATATGAACCTAAATATGTTGAAGTATTTTTTTTATATTTGCAATATTTTCTATTCAGACGCCACAGGAGTATTTTTTTATGTGGAGCTAGACTGCATGTATTCATTTATGTATTTTTAATGGATTATTTTACCTGGCCACACAACTAGATTAAGTGGCCAGTATATTTCCAAACAATTTATTTGTTATATTTTTTTAACTTAATTGTGGAAATAAATCATTTATTTCATTTATTTCACTTTGTGCATTCTAGACCTATTTTTTTTTTTTTTTTTTTTTTTTTTTTTTTTTTAATCAGTTAACATAGAAATGGATTATTGGTTTAATTAATAAATTCAGTTACACAATATTTAAACTTTATTGATGTATTTTGTATTATAGTTACTACTTAATTTTATTTCATTGCATTTACAGCCTTACACTTAATTTATGTGTTTATTATTTTAGTTACTACTCAATTTTACTTATTTACATTTTTAGTATTAAACTTTATTTGTGTGTTTTATATTATAGTTACTACCCAATTTTACTTACTGTAATTGCATTTACAAGTCTTAAACTTTATTCAGATTAACCATTGTATTAGTTTGATCGTTTAAAATAAATTGCATTAAATTAGTGAATGGCATTTTTAGTTCACGTTTTCAGTTCAAGTCTAATAGTTGATCACTTCCCCTATCTTTGCCTCGTCACGAGAGACGGACGGACCCAACACCTTCGTTCCCTTCTATAAAAATATATAATTACTGTAATAATTGCCGATAGAGCTAACTTTCTATCCTAGACTAATGAGGGATATATTATTTTTCATTGCTACTAATGAAACGGTGTATGCTACATGTAGCAGAACACCGTTTTACATCAAACATGTAAAATTGAAACTTCTAGCATTTGATATGTAACATTTGCTACATCTAATAAATGTTATATGTAGCAAAAGTTATATAACATGTTTTGCTATATAGTGTGAACGTTGCTTTGGCCTATTTTATAGCAAAAACACTTCTGGAGGCATTTATAATACTGTAACATTTAAATTGGACTTAAGTTATTTAATGTATTGGCTCTTGGGTTTTTATTCTGCTACAGTATTACGAAGTATGCGAGTATAGACAACTCCATGTTCTACTGCAACAAATAACTAACTGCAAACATATCGCTCATAGTATAGGGGAAATTGTGTGTGTTGGTCACCTTCTGTCTGCAAGTTCGGGTGTGTGCGTTGCCATAATGAACGGGACTAGAAGAAAGGTCTCATGTGGACTGGTCTGCGGACTGTACCACAAACGCTCGACGCGCTGCAAAGCGGACAATCCACAAACTATAGGAAATAGCTAATAGTACAGGATGGAGACGAGTAGTATGTATAATCCAGATATTATTTCTTGGGCTATGGTGACTTTTGAATGGCTACTGATGTGGGATGTAGTTCGGGGTAAAATAAACGCTGTCTAAAAAACATTAGCCATTCCAAGAAGTAATTCCGGTGAGCAAGTCAAATTTACAAGCTGGGTCTGTGGGGATAGTGATAAATGACTTATCAGGAGCGTAATTTTTTTAATGCTAGTAAGAACAGGCCAATAGCCCAAGAAATAATGTTCCCGTTCTATATGATTAGTTTAGGCCTATATTTACTACTGATCAGATTGTTAAAACTGCACTAATGTCAGTCTCACAAACATCAGCTCAGACTTACGTACACTATGTGTACCGTTCACAAAAACTAACAATCAATGCCAAACAGTCGGTAGTGTTAATGCCGCCATTGTTGACGTCACAAGCGTGGATTGCCCGCATGTCCCAGCATCTAATTGAGCCTACTAATGGTTATTTATGGCGGGGAAATAACTATCGACAGAGGGCGTTCAATATGGCCGACGATCCCATTAGTGGTAATCCCACGAGAAAAATGCTGTGTTTGGATTTGCTCGGTTTAATTACAACTGTCATATTTATTTTGTACGATGAGATGGATTCCAGCTAAAACAATTACTCGAGATTAATTAAATGTCAGTTATCGATGTTTGTTCTTCAGTGATTTTTTGCAATATGCACGGAAAAACGCCGTTGTTATAAATAAAATAATTTACTCTGTTTTAGTAATTATTTTGATAGGGTGATTTCCTATATTTAATCGACTAAGAAGTTTATCTAATAGAGTAACTTATTTCATTTTCAAGGTTTTGAGTCAGACTATCAGGCAGTATCTTGTCTCCATTCTAGACGTAACATAGACGTTGTCTCTGAGTCGAGTAGAGTCGAAAGGACCTTTTGAAAGGAATGAGTGGAATTGTGTCTCTCAGAGTGTAGTCAAGTATATTCATGTCGAATGAAGTGTAGTCGAGTTCTGTAGTCAATTTTATTCGAGTGAGGGTGAGTTTAGTGGAGTCTTATCAAATCGAGTCAAGTGTAGTCGAGTGGATTGACTTTAGTGAAGTCAAGTCGAGTGAGGACTAGTGAAGTTGAGTCAAATCGAACCGAATTGAATCAACAACAGTTATTTGAAACAAATTAAAATAATATATGTTTGACTTGTAATGTATCTGCACCCGAGTCAAGTTCGACCTAATGTTAATTTCATAATCGATGATATTAAAATAAGTTTAATAAAATATTCCCCTGACGACGTGCCAGATATGAAGACAGGGATCCTCAATAGAGAAGTTTTGGGCCGACGAAGGAATTTGCCAACTTTTAACAAAGAGGTACGAATTCAACGTGTCAGCGTTTCCAAATTAAACATTCTTCAGTATTTTCATATCCAGCGTTTTAGAAGGAAGGGAGTAGTTAGACGAGGGGAGTAGCGGGGTAGGGGGATGCTAAGCGGATGCAAATCTCAGCTGTTTACAATAATATCACCCCTCACCAGCCCAAATCCATCTCTAACAGGAACAGACAGCGGTTGTGATTGCTTTAGAAACTTGATAGATTGAATCTGCTCGGAGACACCCTATCTTGTTGCGATAAATATGACGGTAAAACGTGCTTTGTTATTCATATAAACATGGGCTCTTTGAACTGATTTGTACTTTGTCATATTTTACTTTCTCCCATATACGTTAGCACTGAGAAAGTATTGAGATCGTCCAAAAACAATTTTTTTTACAAGTTGGTCTAAAAATCCATTTTAGGGTTCTCTAAAACCCAAAAAAGTTATTTTTTGAAAAAATTTTGGTTTTCCGTATGTGCGTCTGTCTGTGTGTATGTGCACTTCGCTGAAGACCAAATGGATGGATAAATTTATATGAAATTTGGTATAAAGGTGTATATAGCCAATATCTAGACAGTTTTTTTTTTAATTTTTGTTTTTATATTTGTATGGGCAATAAACAAAAATGGAATTTTCTCAAAAACGGCTGTAACGATGTTGATTAAATTTTCAGAAAATGTGTAAATTACCATTCAAAATATTTTAGTAATAACTGCATGTCTCTAACTTGACTAGTTCTTTAGATACCCTCCTGAGTCCATTTGTACTTAGGCTATATAAGGACACATTTTATGTAATAGTGAAGACCTGAGTATTGTTAGTGGTTTGTAGTAGTGAAAGCCTAACGTCCTTATATAAGTACATGTAGAAAATAGATTTTGAGTCCTGAGAAAACAATATGTTCGAAAAAGCAAAAATACCATGCTGCCTCTGTTGTTTAACATAGCAACTATTAGAGATCCGTTATTTTTCAAACAATGTGACCTTATACTGTATATGGTCATTAGGCGTTTAGTACTATAAACACGATTTTCTGCTCAGGGACATTAGGCTTTAAAGACTACAAAAAGTAATTTATGACCAGGACTTAGGAGGATATGGTAAAAAACCCTATTTGGGAATCAAACTGGTAATTTTTGACTTTTTAGTATTTAATATAGGGGAAAGTTTGTGCCAATTCTTTGTAAGACAAGTAAAAATTGTCTTTAATTTGATACTTAATGTGGCTTGTTTTACGATACTTTAACAATATACCAGGGGACATTCCTGCACGCTCCGCGTTCCAACCACGTCAGGCCTGCCGCACATTGCTATCGATCACGACGAGACTATATTATAATGTAAGATTGTAGTTCTATCATATTGATAAAATAGATAAACATATTTATTGAGGAAAAATTAGGGCAGTACAGTAAAGTCATTTAACCTCTGTAGTGTTTATCATTTGAGTGGCTGTTGGCAACACAAATTTATAAGTTCAAAAGTCAACTTTATTAGAATTAACCGCATAACCTATGTAAAGTCATAAAATATGGCGTGAAGGAAGCGTGTATAAATAAATGGATCAAAAGAATTAGCACAAACGTTCCCCCACATTAAACTCTAAAAAATAAAAATTTTGAAAATTACCAGTTTGATTCCCAAATATGTTTTTGTCATAGCTGAAAAACTAGTCAAGTTAGAGACATGTGGTTTTTACTAAAATATTTTAAATTTTAATTCACATATTTCCTGAAAATTTAATCAAAATCGTTTGAGGAGTTTTTGAGAAATTTCCATTTTTTTATATTTTTTGCCAATAAAAATATTTTTAAAATTTCAAAAGAATGAAGAAATGGTCTGGAGATATTTGCTAAATACACCTATATACCAAATTTCATAAAAATGTATCCATCCGATTGACATCCAGCGAACTGCACATACACACAGACAGACACACATACGGACAGATAACATTTTTTTCGAAAAAAAAACACTTTTTGGGTTCAGAGGACCCTAAAATGGATTTTTAGACTAACTTGTAAAAAACCTTTTTTGGGACTATCACAATACTTTACCTATGCTAACGCATATTGGATAAAGTAAAAATATATGAATATTATGTTAAAAGTCTTAAACCATAATAAAAAAACGTTCTCCTACGTTAGTCATTTTGGAACACTTATTGAATTATATTAATTAAAAGTCATTTAAGTGTTGAACATCGTTTACAATAAAATTTAAACGATAACCTTGAAATAGTAATGTTTTTCAACAAACCTGAGAAAAAGAGTATTGTACCTTTAAGAAAACAAATTCTATTATTTACACTACAGCTAGCGAAGACGTGGAAAGCGCCGGAAACAAAAGCAAAACACGAACCTGTTACAAGCAAGTCGTGCATGAAGGAGCAAGCAAGGACGGCGAGCGCAGCGAACAGAGTGCTCCAGCAATTAATCCAATTAACCACCATAATGAGAGGCTGAACTGTCGGGCAGGAGGGAGGCGGGGGGTAGTCTACGAATAATTTAAGTGAGGTACGCTTTCGGTATTAGCCAGCTCAGCCGACGGCGTCTCGTCAGAGGTGCGCATTCGTGAGATTCCGGTTGGATTTCCAGGCTAATTGAACAGGTTCTTACTAATAAGGTAAAAAAATTGGAATTGTTGAAAACAATCCTGCGTTGAGTGGTTTAGTTATAATCAGGAATTACAACCAGTAATTCATTACAACGTTAATTGATCCGATCGTTTTCTTAAAACGTTCCGATATTAAAGTTCAATAAAAACGTGTAATTAACATAATATACGTCATAAATATAATAACAAGCAAGAAAGATAACTGCGGATATTTCAACAATAACTAATATATAGAGGAAAAAATATGGAAATGCTTTCACAACAACGTTTATTTTTTCCATAGATACTTTAACAATTTAATTTTTTTTAATAATTGGGTTTCATAAAGTATATATTTGATCAGAATAATTTACTGAAAACCGTAAAAAGTGGAGAAATAATATTGTTCACATTAGTTACTTTTAAATTCAAATGACCGCTACTCAGGAAAGGATAAACCTTTCGAAGTCCGATTTGCGGTAAATTATTTCTATTGAATAGACCTTTCATGTGATACCAAACTAAACCTAAGCCTACATTAAGGACTCCTCGTGGGCCGTCCCCCTGAAAAAATGAAATATCGCTAATGGCGTCAAAAAACCATGATCATGTAGGCCTACAAGATTTCATTTTTACAAGTGAAGTCATACAAAAGATGTGAAAGCGTTTCCATATTTTTGTCCACCCTGTATTATTGTTCTAAATAACACTACGTTAACTGACATAGTGTTGCGTGTTGCTAGAGTTTAGCTTTTTTTTTCTTTTTTTTTCATTTTGTGTCAGAGATCTTCTATCGTTGGAAAGAAGTTTGTTAAATCACGCTATTTAATTAAATATTTCTTTCTTTCCCCTCTCTTTCTTTACAGTGAAGATCCTATAAACAGCTGTTGTCTATTGTACAAGCTAAACAATGAATCATAAAACTACTTTCGTAACCAATTTCAGGTGACTTCTTTTGGTGGGGGGGAAGGGGTGAAGTGGTCGGCCATCTTGGATCTATTTTACATAACACTGATGTTAAAACCGGTTAAGTAGTTTGCGTATTTATTCCAATTAAATAATGTTTGATGCGTAGCAAATAAAAAAAAAAAAAAAAAAAAAAAAAAAAAAAAAAAAAAAAACAAAGAAATCAACAATAAGCGTTCAAACAAGAATATTTGTCAAATTTAAAATTTTTAAAATTGGCTAATGGACAAAAGTTTTGTAGTACTACCAGTGGAGTGATGTTTTTGCTTCATTTGAGAAAATTTAAGGTCCGTCTTATGGTGAATAGACTTATGGCGCTTCTCTCGTTAGGAGCTTCGTCCCCAAACTCCCTTTTAGGTATCAAAGGCTACCCAAGATAATCACGGTTGTCAACACAAGCTGATTACGGATGCTACCCAAGTTGATCAACACGAGGAGCTACGTAAGTTAATCACGGGTGATTACCCCAACAGATGAATAAGGACTGCCAAAGTTAATCAGGAGGGAGGGGACTACCTAATATGAACTCGTTGCCTACCTAAGTTGATAACGGGGGCTACAAAAGTTGATCACGAGTGGTTATCACGTTGACCCCGGGGACTATCCAAGATGATCCTTGGTTCCGGAAACCGGGCGTAAATTCCTAAACACTTACATCTTATGACCTTATGACATCAGACTAGCCTTTCTTTCTTCACTCCATAAAGAATTCTCAAAAACATTTTCATGTATGGAAAGGAAAAGGGAGAAAGGGAGGGACTGACTTTACGAATGGCTCTGAATTGGCTATTGCAGTATGACGTCTTGCCTTGAGAGTCGCTCTATGGAAGTTCCTTACACAACACTGTCATTAGACCCCATCAGGCGATGATCTTGCAGAAAACAATCCGTCGTAAATTATCGATCGTGTGTCACAGAACCTGACAGACACCGATTGATAGTTGTAAAACCAATCAACAACTACCGACTGTGGTGGCAGTCGGGTCTGTAAATTAACTGTAGGTAATTAACTACTCACTATCTAAGTACAACAGAATGTTTAACTTTATTCATATTAAACTTTTGTGACATCATATCTCTTGATGTCCAGAAAACACTCTGTGAGAAGTTTAATACTTCGTTCATAATGTAAAAAATAGCCTAATGTATCTTAACACATCTAAAGCGTCTATAGTTACAAACGTCATTTGCGATTTTTATAGGAATTTTACTAGTTTTATAACATCTACTACATGCAAGGGCCCTTCTTTTGATTCACTAAGGCACGTTCTTTTTTAGATATTTTTTTTAATGCTTTTTATTTTGTTTTGTCGATGTCTCGTTGTTTCACGTAAAAAAACCCTTGTGTACAGATAACTGAATTGTACTATGTAGTTACTGTACGAGTGAGTCTACAAAAAATACATTTTGAGTAACACTTATACCATTAGCATGCAGAATCGATCATAGTAGATTTACATGTCGAAGACTCTATAAATACGAGAACTGTAGGTTAGGAGAGGTTAGGTTAGGTCAGGATAGGTTACATGATTACAGCTGTATAACATAGTTTCTATTTGGAGGGCATATAATGGAATCTGACCAAACTTTTGTAGACTCGTGAAATACAAAAAATGTTTAACTATTCCAGATGTCCAGTCCAAGACATGACTCGGTCTCTCGTTGACATTCGATCTACTGGTAGCTCGAGTCACTTCTCTCGATATCCGAGACGATCAAGCAATTATGTCCAAACTGGCCAGGTGATATTTGTTTACACAACAATCCCGCCAGGTGTCGTGTCGAGCGGCCTCCGTGCCACGCCATATGTTCGACCGACACGCTACCTATCCGCGAAACAATAAACGAATTGACTCGTGCGAGCCGACCTGACCGGCCGACCGTGTCTAATGAGACGAGAGAGTGAGAGAGGATCCTTTGTGTGTCGTGGGATGGGGGGAGGGGAGGATGGTATTGTAGAGACCGCCGTGTGAGATAACGCCTCGGGGGGGAGCCATTATTGCGTGAGAGAAAGAGCTCATTGTTGTGGTCGCGGGAGAGAGACGGAGATACATTAGTGTGCGACAGAGAGGGAAGAACATCCTCCGTCTCACTCCGACACCCTTTGAATAAATTAGTCCCGCGGCCCAACCAGCAGAACAGATGGTGGCGCGACGAGCGGAAGCTTCAATCGGCCTGATTGTGACTGTTGACAACTGCCTCCGCCGCTCAAACTAGTTCCCATAAATATTCATCCTCCCTGGGATGGTACGGGAATCCTCTCCCATTCCGATGCTAATGTGACGACATAGCAGTTGTTTCCGAACATATTGGTTGGGTAGACCTTTACAAGATAACGTGTAAACAGCATCGTCTACCGATTTATGACTGTAATATGTGTTTATCTTTTTGGGACATTTTTGAGAACTGTATTTCTTTTAGAACTCGTCCTCATAACAAACAAATGTATTGCTTTTATTGATGCACAAAGGTCCAACTCCTAATCGACACTTACTCATAGTTACCAAGCCTAAGCAATTCAAGATCTAAAAAGGCCTATTAAGTACTTTAATGTAATATTTTTCTGGTAACTAAGATAACAGGATACGTGTATCGTCACTTGCACCGTATTAATACGAGAATAAATCATTTATAAAACAACATTCCTTATGATGAACTGTAATTAATTAAGGGTCTTCAGAGTTAGTCCCATAAGAGCAAATGTTATATGCGGTACAGCACTTAACGACTTGTGAGAAAATTATAATCGTTTGAAAGAGCATAAAAGTTACTAGTGAATCCACGCTTTAATTTTCAATAAATATTGATTTATGATAAAGTAAATAAATATTGCATTTTCGTTTATGATTAAAAAAAAAAAAAAACAATAACAATTTTAAAAAGTGGATTATTTAGAAAGTTAACGGTCTTTGAAACATCGTAAACGTAAACTCATAATTTCCATACAAATTGTTGAGTCACAGCGCTCTACAAAATTCAAAATTGTTGTATGGGATGTAAATCCAACATGGCGACTACCTCTGCAGACTGTTTAATCCTGTGTATGATTTTTGCAGGTCTGCCTGAATTCCTGTTTGGGCGAGTGAATCAGGCACATATCTTGATTTTGCAGGACTGCCTGAATTCATATTCGGGCGAGTGAATCAGGCACATATCTTGATTTTGCAAGGGTACCTGAATTCACATTCGAGTAAATCAATCATGCACACACCTCGAGTTTTTTTTGTTTTGTTTTTTTTTCATAAGACGCCGATCGTCAAGATATGGGCGAATATGGATTTCGAATGAGTGCGGTGAGTGTAAATGAGCGAATGTAGTCATTGTTACAAAATAAGGCCGACTATTCCTTAGACAGTGTCATTAAATAATAGCTCAATGACAAATGAACAGCTGGTGGTTATCAGCTGATCCTTCTCAAAATGTATTGACTCTAATTGGGATCGAACAGAGAAACTCTAGCACATGAAGCTGGGATTGAACCAACTACGCTACCACCCAATTTGCAAGTCAGGGTTCAGTAGATGCTATAATTGATCCTGTTAACTTAAGATTTGTTGGCGAAAGCGCGTTTAATTAAACCTCAATCTATTATCTGGTGTCTGTCCTGCCGGTATACTTCACCTCAATCTATTATCTGGTGTCTGTCCTGCCGGTATACTTCACCTCAATCTATTATCTGGTGTCTGTCCTGCCGGTATACTTCACCTCAATCTATTATCTGGTGTCTGTCCTGCCGGTATACTTCACCTCAATCTATTATCTGGTGTCTGTCCTGCCGGTATACTTCGCCTCAATCTATTATCTGGTGTCTGTCCTGCCGGTATACTTCACCTCAATCTATTATCTGGTGTCTGTCCTGCCGGTATACTTCACCTCAATATATTATCTGGTGTCTGTCCTGCCGGTATACTTCACCTCAATCTATTATCTGGTGTCTGTCCTGCCGGTATACTTCACCTCAATCCAGTCTATCAACAATCCTGGTAAATGAAAATACATTTTCTTATGACAGTGTATGTATCAAAGAGCAATTAAAACAATTATGATCTTTTTCGTTAATAATTCACTCCCACTGGTGAAGTGCATCTTTTAGTTATAACCAATAAGTATAATCAGAGAAATCCAAACAACGATGACATGTCTCATTATGTTCCAGAATCACTGGAAAAGAAACTGATTTTGTGAAAAAGGTTTAACAGTCCTCCCCAGTGAGTAATTTTCAGACTCGAGTCTCCGATCCTCTGGTGTTTTTTAGGACAAGTGTGACTAGTGGCCCATGAGTCAGGTTTTTCTTACTGTTTTGATTTATTAATGAAAAATATATGAAATCAGAACAATAGATATTGCTATACAAAAATACAAAAATAATTAAGGCATGAAATCAAAATGTGATCTCAGAGAACTCTAGATAGTTGTGTTCTCTGTAATAAAACTTCGTTTAAATTTTGTAACCTCTCTCTCTTTGATGAGTTACATTAATTTAAGTTTCTTATTAATTTGATAAAATTTATGCAAATTAAAATTATTCATATGATCTCAGGGTTTTTTTTATGTGGGTAAATTGGTGAGGCTGTAAATTACAATGAATTAAGACTCTTGTTTGAAAAAGTTAATTTAATAATACATTCTTTTTTACTTTTTTTTTAATTTCAATACAACAAAAATGAATTTAATTATTTTTTTAATGATTACTAAAACATAGGATATTCAGTTAATAACTAGAACTTATCTTTAACTTTTCTTCTTGTGATGCTGAAACTCCATGTGGTCTTGAATAAACGAAATTACAAGCCTCGATTTAGTCTAATAATCACACACGTCTGTTTAAAATATCTACTTTCACAACATTATGAATTATATTTCATATTCAAAACAGTCACACGCGGTAACAAAGAATTTTTTTTTGCATCAACGCGGCTTGGATACTTGCTTCTTCTATGACATGATTTAGAGTGTCCTACCCCGGAGGAGTCTTAAATGAGAGTGAACGAGGCTTGGACGAGGCTGGCGTGGCTTCAGTCCTCGGTCTCTTTCCGTTACACGCGATAACATTGGGTTGGAGGGTATACTTCCGCCCATGCCATGTGCTTTTTGCCCCGGTAGGTGGTGCCTCTAGCGATTATTTTTTAAACTAAATACGTCTCTCATCTAGATTGGACTCAACCATCGTATCGTGTCCCCCTGACACCCCTTTGGACTGTCAGATAGACTCATCCGACGACGCGACTGCACATGTCTTATCTGTCTCGCTAACAACACTTGGAATGTGTTTGTTTATGTCTCGGACGACTGCCTGGGACAAATATACCTGCCAACTTCTCTATATTTGTTAGCTATTAATTTACAATGGATTCCGAATATTATCTGAATGTTCGGTGATTGTTTTAATTAAATGTATCTATTTCTTCATTAAAATAATTTATTATTTATTTAATTTAATTAATTTATAAATCAATTTGGTGGACCTGTTACAATTTTAAGTTGGTAAAAAAGCTGCAATCTTTATTGGAATTTAACATTAGCCTTTAAAGGGAATAAAATCCAATATAGTTGCTTTAGCAGACTCTTAACAGAAAATATACTAATAAAGAGATTTAATCTTAGCAATCCAAATCGGACGTTTTAATCGATTATTTGTTATCGTCATCTATTGTATAGAAGTTGACTTGGTACTCAATTGTTGTTTGTAGCATATTTGCCTAAAGGATTCCGAATTAAAAT
Organism: Stictocephala bisonia; assembly: GCA_035578905.1. Taxonomy (NCBI): domain Eukaryota; kingdom Metazoa; phylum Arthropoda; class Insecta; order Hemiptera; family Membracidae; genus Stictocephala; species Stictocephala bisonia. The sequence goes on from JAQJVL010000070.1 coordinate 1,738,016, forward strand.
TAAGACAACACTGTTTAAAGTTAAGTTATAACAGGTTAAGAGAATAAACAGTGCAATGGTTTGGTTCGTCAAGTAGACCTATACATTCAACCCTAATACAATCCGTCAACTTGGGCAAAACTAAAAAAATGGAACTCCTACGAGATTAATGATAGTTAAACAGCTAAAATCGATATCCCTGTAATCGATCAGAATAATTGATTTAATTGCTTTAATAATATAATTACAGAGAAACAAGACTACAACATGAATTAACACTTGTGGCGCAGTGCTGTACTTGGGGACAAAGTGTTTGGGAGATTGCAGACGATAGGCTCCATGCTCGGTCCTCTTAATACCGTCACATCGTCCGCTCAATGGTTGCCATCGACGTGGACACTACTAGAAAAGTCTGGGGTGTCCATGTTGGATGGTAGTCAAGGCCCAGCTGTTGTGTAAGGAAGAGAGAACTGAGTGTCAGACTTGTCAGTTAGCTGAAAATCAGACCAACACTACGTGGTTCGGATTCCATGTAAAGTTGTTGGCTATTGGGTTATTAAATAAATATTCCTTTCTGAGCTAAGTCGAACGTAGATAGTAGCGAACAGTAATCTGTAGATTGTACAGTATATAAGATTTAGTATTAGTTAGTAATATTTTATTATTAACAACATTTTCGTTATGTAAACTGACTCATTTCATGTAATTTATATTATCAACGAAATAAAGAAATTTGAGTAACAATGACTACACTCGTTCATCTACGCTCATCACACTCATTCACCACTCATATTCGCTCATATCTCTACGATCGGCGTCTTAGAAATGTATAAGAAATAAAGAACAAATATACTTTTTCAAACTAAAGCGAGAAACAAATTACAAATCTGTACAAACTAGCGATTTTCAATTGACGGGGGGGGGAGGGGGGGGATGTTGTTGCAATTTGATAATAGCCGGGTGGATCTCGGTCTATTGTTCGCCCGGTTTGGGTTTATGCTGATTCTATACTCTTTGCCTAATGTAAAATCAATTAAGCCGTTTATTCGGTAGTGGCTGGGGGGAGGGCTGCGATTAACAGGGCCCCTAGGGGAAGGGGAGCTGAGGGTCTCATCCCTAATTCATGTCCACGCCAACTGAGGGGTGTGATTCCGTATGTGCGTGTGTGAGCGTGTATTTATTTTGTGTGCGTTTATAAAAACTACCAGTCGCCCGGCAGCTGGTTCACCCTTGTCTCTTTTGGTGTCGATGTCGTAAAAACCGATCCCCCTTCAGAAAAAAAAAGAAATCCGAGAAGCCTCTTTGCCTTTCGGGTCGGTCCCGGGCTCACAGTCCGCGAGCCCAATCAATTCCGTCACTAACTGCCACCCACTTGTGAAAACACCCCGAATGAAATGAATTCGGGGGGGGGGGGGTTGATTTGAGATTTTGTGACGGTGATTTGGACCGATAAAAAGCTTTACAAATCACCCCCTTGGAAGGAATAAAAATCCTTTGAAAATATGAAGTAAATAAAAATATTTTCCTTTTCATCCCTCTCGATATTTCTTAATTCTATTGAGTCAAAGTCTCAAAGTCTGTTCAAATAAAGACTACCGTACATAGTTTATCCTATTTTTGATAATTTTCCAATTTCTACAGTTAGTTGTAAAAAATCTAATCCCACTTTGTTTGCCCAACTAATTGGACAATGCATCGTAAAAATATTGTACGGGAATTTAAAGGCTTTAAATTGTTAGCATCTTTTTAAGAACGTTGAATATTATAATTTTTCAATCATTATAAAAAATCAGTTCTTATACCAAACTCTGGTTGTCAAATTACATTTTTACTACAGAATAAGTCAAGCTTCTCACTGTTATTAAAAGAAATAAAATTGTAAAAAAGAAACAAAAATAGGAATTGTAACAAATGTAAAAGCAGAACACGACATCTCATGACCAGGGAACTAATTGTAAGTTGCACTTTCTTTTTATCGTTTGTTCAATTATCAGTTGTTATCGGACTTAACCACGGGGCACCACAGTCAGCCGCTTGGGCAAACACCACATCCGCCGGAAATTGACACCTCACGCAACTCACTTCCTGTTTGGTTACATTATGAACTCACGCACAGCACACGCACTCTTCAACTACCATTGAACGGCATCGTTCAACCCCAACCAGTAAAGGGTAGAGGGATATAGGGATCTCAATCTGTTCTCCAAAGGCCCAAATAATTTTACATTTGATGTCATTATGTAAGTATCATATTGGAAAATGGTGATTTTAGCGTATTTATATTTTAAGGTTTGTGATACACGTTGCCTACATGAAATTGTTTTAATTTCAAGAACAAATTGAAATAAAAACACCGGTAAACTGGAAAAAATCAAAAAGCACTTTAATTTTTGAAACTTTATCACTCTTGACGTTTTTAAATTAAACATTTCATAATGTTAACTTATGGTTCACTAGACTGGCCCTTGCAGGACAAAAACCTATGGTAATTTAAAAAAATCTAGCTCCATTACGACTTAGAAATCAAATTTATCTTTTGGTTTTAAACAAAATTAAAAAATCGGTAATGTGATAAGTTCGGAAAGTGAGTGAACTAACTGACCTAATTTTATTGTTTGAATATAAAGAATAATATATCTTAATTTCCAACACAGTGTGATAACAAATATTCCACGTTTGGTTGGCAAATGAACGCTGGGAAATTAGAAATTTTTACGACACAATTTCGTGATACGAACTTTTTGCCGGTGAATTGTTTTCAACTGGGGTTTATGGAAGGTAAATGACTCACTCATTTGGTGGACGGGAACAAAACAGCCATCAACTGAAACATTTGTGCCGCATGCAACAATAGCGTGAACAATCCCACCCTGCCCCACCCTTGTGCGGACTAATGAAACCCTCCCCCTGCACAACTTTCTGGCAACACACGTATAGAAATACACCCCCTTTAACATCCACTCATATTCTTCATGAAGCTTTGGGAAAAACTAGTTGGTGCATTAACATAAATAACTTAATACTGTATTATCCATCGCTATGTTGTATATATCGATGGCATCATCAAACGTTACTTACTGAATGCTTGTAAATACTACCCCTATATTAATTAATAATTTAGCTATAAATCAAATATCGACTGACCAGAACTGATTATGGACTGGAATTCATCTAGATTCAAAAAAAGCCAATGTTCTTTATGTTGGCAAAACATGATTTATCATGACATGTTGGCAAAACATGTTGCAGTACAGTCATATCCAATTACTGTTGACATCGTGTTGGAGTCAAGTTAGTACCGTCTTGTCTAATCTCTATCCAAACACAACATGATGGCGACAGGTCAGTAGAATCTTGTCCAATCACTATTGATATCATGTTGGTGTCATATCAATACTGTCTTGTCCGATTTATATTGACATCGTGTTGGTGTCATGCCAGTACAGTCTTATCCAATCACTAATCCAATCACATCATGTTGGTGACAGATCAGTACAATCTTGTCCAATCACTATTGATATCATCTTGGTGTCAGATCGATACTGCCTTGTCCGATTTATATTGACATCGTGTTGGTGTCAGGTCAGTACAGTCTTATCCAATCACTATCCAATTACATCATGTTGGTGTCAGGTCAGTACAGTCTTGTCCAATCACTATCCAATCACGTCATGTTGATGTCAGGTCAGTATAGTCTTTTCCAATCACTATCCAATCACATCATGTTGGTGGCAGGTCAGTACAGCCTTGTCCAATCATTTTTGATAACATGTTGGCGTCAGATTAGTATAGTATTGTCCAATTATTATTGACAACTTGTTGGTGTCAGGCCAGTATAGTCTTATCCAATCCCTTTTGATACCATGTTGGTGTCAGATCAGTACAGTCTTATCCAATTGCTAATGGCATAATGTGTGGTGCAAATCCGTACAGTCTTGTCTAATTACTACTGACACCCTCTTTTTAGTAAAAATATATATTCCTCGATCATAGATTGTCTTCTATCGGCGTATTGTTTAGCCTATATTCACAAATGTAACTATAAACTATCAAAACAGAATGTAAAGGGAGGGTAAAGTTAGTTTTAAACCAATAACAATTAAGTTGGCAGCTTATAAAAAGATTTGTATTTATTTATTTATTTAATAACACGTGGTTGTTATTGTTACATGAGTACTTGGGACGTGTTGCCATTCGACCTGTCTTGTAATTATCTATGTTTTCGTGGTTTGTAGAGGTATACTGTATTAGTGTCCAGCACTGATGCTGCATGAAATAACATATGGGACCCAACTTCACAGCACAGTCCGATGACTCTTGTGAACTCGAAGTTGAATTCTCCAAATCAGCTTTACTACAATAATTGATTCATTAACCTTCTGTCCAAAGTAAACCCTTGGTTCTCACGGCTAATTGGGTTTGGAAAGTCCGTGAGTGTATCTGTACACGGTAGCCAGCTATGACGTCATTGATTGCGTGTTAGAGTCACACACTTCGTTGATCAAACATGAACACACCTCGCCGCCTGTGACATGACTTGTATTCTCATTCAACAACTCCGTTCTGAACGTGAACGGAGAACACACGTTCTGAACGTTTAAACACAATAATAGAATATGACGTCACAGATCTGTCAGCACAGACATTATGTGTACTCGAGTTTGAAGGTTATTTACTAAGAAATTAAGTGGCGTATGAAAATCCAATCACACCATTGTTTTACTAGTTTGATTGTACGTTACGAAATATGAATTTTTAACATTTTATTATAGATTTAATAATTTTGATTCTCGCTGGAACCAAAAAAAGTACCGTAGTTTTAACTAATGTTCACTGTGCATTAACTTTACACTTGTAATACTAAAACCCGTTAATTTATCGCATTTATATTTTTATACGTATTAGATAGGAGTGTTTTCTATAACTTTTATAAATTTCAGAATTTTAACTTTTCAAGAAAAAAAGTCATATAAATTTTCTGAAACAACGTTTTCTTGTCTTCTAGAGGTCGTAACATTTATTTCTTGGTCTTTTTGTAATCTTTATTAAATGTGTAGTTACGATACATTACTTTCATATGTGTAAGTAAATTTGGTGATTTTTAGTTGATTTAAAACTAGTAAAACTGGTAAACATTCCGATGATTTATCATTTGTTCTAACTAGGATAAAAATTATTGAACCTTTTAAAATGCATATTGTGTCATAGCGTACAATTAAACGAGGAAAACAATGATATAGTTGGATTTGTAAACAAACTTTAAACTTGGGTGCACATAATTTCTGCGCCTACAGTTAGTAGTTCAAATAAAGTTATAATGTTTGAACATTTTTATCCATATGAAGATGTTATAATCTTGTTTTTTCAATCTACCATTTACGGTAAGCCTATAATTTGTTTTAAATGCATGTAAGTGAACTGATAACTCGTTGTTAAAGGCCGATAAGGAGCCGTGTTGGGTTGGTCGGCGGTAGAATGTAATTAAGTTTACGAAGGACGATGTTCAACAATTGAATGACTTTTAATTATGATAATTCAATAAGTGTTCCAAAATGACTAACGGAGGAGAACGTTTTTTTATTATGGTTTAAGAATTTTAACATAATATTTATATATTTCTACTTTCTCCCATATGTGTTAGCGTAGGTAAAGTATTGTGATTGTGCAAAAAACGTTTTTTACAAGTTAGTCTAAAAATCCATTTTTGAGTACTTTGAAACCAAAAAAGTGGGTTTTTCGAAAAAAAATGTTGATATCTGTCTGTATGCGTGTGTCTGTCTGTGTGTATATGCACTTCACTGGAGACCAAACGGATCTTATTTCATAAATAAATTGTTATGACATTTGGTACGTAGGTGAATTTAGCCAATATCTTCAGTATTTTTTTTCATTTTTTTGAAATTTTTTTAATTTTTATAGGCAAAACTATACAAAAATGGAATTTTCTCATAAACAGCTCCAAAGATGTTGATTAAATTTACAGGGAAGATGTTAATTTTTATTTAAAATATTTTAGTAAAAACTGTATGTCTCTCTCTAACTTGACTAGTTTTTGAGTTATGGAAAAAAAACATACTTGGGAATCAAACTGGTAATTTTCAAAGTTTTATTTTTTAGTGTTTAATATGATGGAAAGTTTGTGTCAACTTCTTCCAAAAGTTCTTTGGAACCATTTGTTAATTACTTGTTAATCAAGTGCTTTGTAATGATGTTTATAACATGAATATGATGTCTGGAAAATATCTTAAAATCCATAAGAAAACAATCTAAACATTTATAACCCCATGTTGATCTAGTACCTAACCTAGAAATAGAATGACACTATCTATGATTGTATATAATTTTAGATCGTTTCAGGTGGATTATTGGGCTTTCGTTCACTGAATGCTGTAAAAGTGTTCATGAAATTTCCTATTAGATGATCAATAACACGAATTACGTTCTTGTGTTATTTTTTGTTACTTTTTGGGATTTGATTTTCCTCATCTTCATGACGTTTAGGCAAAGGGGATTTTCATGAAATGTTATAAAATGATCACACATTCGTATTGGACCTTTTTTGAAATATACTTTTGTAAAATAAACTTGTTTTTACGTTTTATTCAAAATTGTCCAGCTTCAAGCAAGTGTGATTTTGTTTAATAAAAAGAAGAGGCCACCTCCTTTCTAACCTTTCTCTGATGATTCCTCACAGACTATTGATCTGGGCAGGGAACCTATCAGACAAAGTATGGGGGAGAATCACTAGAACCAGTACTGTACAAGGTGAATATTACTGATAAAAACTTGCTATCCAGGTCAGAATTCGTACCTGCACTATATCTAAGTGGTTCAAAGTCCTGACACCTTAAACCGATCAGCCAATTGCTCTCTTAACGGCTACTTCATCGTTTATATTGAGAGCAGCATTACTTAATCCTGAAGATCTTCATATGTTTTAAAACAAAGCATTGATCCGTGCTGTTACAGTGGCTGGAATAGTATCACTATCTGTTACTAATTACGAATATTGATCCGGACAACCAGTCCGAGTAGAGATGGTAACGATATATCGATATATCGGAACTATCGATATGTATGTTTCGATACATCGATGTATTGGTATCGATATATTCTTTCGATATTATCGTTGGATCGATACATAATTGGTTTGCGATCTATCGATAATTCGATATATTGAAAATATTTGCCATCCCTAAGCCCACATCGTTAAAGTGAAAAAAATTATTTGACCTGTTTTGCTTTGGCGGACAGTGAGCCCATCTAGGCTTGTTGTCCAACCCATAATGTGTACGACGTATAACAAAGGCAAACAAATGGACCTTCTATTTAAATGTGTGCCTTCTTGATCGGAGTAATCGCACGGAGATATAAAGGGTTATTGAAATTGGTATATAGTGATGGAAAGAACTTATCGCCTATAATTTTCACAACGTAGTTGAATTACGATCCACCTCACGCAGTTTGACTAGGCTAAAGTTTCCCAACCAATTTATTCGGGCTGATTGTCCGGAAATTACTCCGGAGAAGGGCTAACCTTAAATTTTATACATGAAGTCGAATTATTGTATATTTCAGATTACCAGATGGACATATACAAGACGTTGGCAGATGCAATTACTGGAAGTATAAATGGGGATTGACACTAGATCAGTCATGTGATTGCGGGGAGTCTATCCAAACAATGGATCACATAGTTACAGAGTGTTCCCCTGTGCTCTTTTAAGGAGGGATTGGTCAGCATACACAGAATCAGTGAGGCAGGTCTTAGGTGGCTCGATGGATTTGAACTTAGCTTTGTGACAAATCACTTTACATTTTATAATCAATGAATGTGATGTATAATTTATATTCATGATTTTTGGATATTTATCCAAATATACATTGCAGCTTTATAATTAACAAATACTGCATATATCTGATGAAGAAGTAAAGAAAAGAGATATTATTAGAATGTGGCGGGAAAAAGAAGCCTCGATCACAGTTAATGAAGACTTCCTGAACTTCCCGGTCCAATTCCTCTATAATGAGAAGGCTTGGAGAGAAACATGAGCCAAATTGGCGCCTGTTCGAAAGGATTTAAATATATAATATTAAAAACAATTCTACTGTCAAGTTTTTGATTACTATATCGTAGTCATAGGAAATATTTTCTATTGATAACTCTATTTAAATGAGCTCGCTGGATGGCGGTCATTGCTATTCATCCTCTATCCCCGCATATTTATGAGCGGTGCTGCCGCCTTTGTCGTTAGTGTGTTGTGTGGGCCGCCATGTTTAATGCAAGCTATCACTCAGTTCTTGGCTCGACTCACGCTGGAAATGCATTGTGACGTGTCAATTATGTATAAACGACCAGCCGTGGAGTTGGGGCTGAGCCAAGCTCATACGGAGGAGTGTCCAATCACTAACCAATATGTAGTGCACAATATACACTATGAATCGCTATGAATATCAGTGAATACGAAACCATCGACGAATCTTTATGTCAAAAACTCCCATAAGTTGCTACCGATAAAACAGCTTTATGATCTAGAAAACCCTATAAGTCTGCTTTTGGGGGATGCAAAGTAGTTCAATCATGTCACACAGTAGTGCATGTAGTTGAAACACGGTAAGTAGAACATACGGTAGGTATCACGACGAGGCTGCGCATTAGACTGTGACGTCACATGGGCGAAATCAACTGATTTGTTTATTCTTTTAAATACTGGTAACTAAATCTACCAATTACATAAAAGCATTCAGTTGTAAACAAGTTATTTACCACTTATCAGCTGCAATTTTGTTTAATTTTGCCATTTCACTCATGTGACGTCATAGGAGATGTTCGTAGTACCTACCGTCTTCTTTACTAGGTACCGTGAGTTGAAATTATCCTGAATATTCCACAATCAAAACCAAATTAGCTAATATTGTTTTTTGTAGTATTGCTAACAGCTGTTTTTCTATCAGCTGTTTGAAATAAATTATTAAATTAAATTAATACAAATTTTATTCTTATGGAACAAACACGTTAAGGAGACGTTTCTACCCCTTAGGAATTAAAATTTGAGTAATACTTTCTTAGTGCGTCTGAATGATAAAAAAGCTAACTTCCCTACAGATTTCATCAACACTGTTCAGTGGCTCTAGAAATTTCGTAATAAGTAGTACATCGTTTTTGTATTATATATATTTAGTTGATAACAGAATAAGTTGAGGCAGACAGTCGTACAATAGGACCTGTCGAGTTTTAATCGGGGGCAAGTAATTGAACTGTGCCTCGCGGAGTACTCTTCCTTCATCCCAAAAAAACTGGACGTACAGTAGTTCCAACTTCTCTCGCCAGTGTGGCATTACTTCTATATTTTCTTTCCCTTTAGAGTCCTTTTAACAATACTCCATCCATGTCCTTTCGATAGGCCCTACATTCGATCAGGCATGCTTTTCCAAACTTCCAAATAAATTTACAGTTTATGTTTTCTTTATACTTCAGATGACATGGGCTATACAAATTTTAAGATGAAAATCAGTTTATATCCTAATCGGAAATCTAAGTATTGTTGTAGGAAGACAAAATTTGCGCGTAATTTGTATGTTTTCCGAGATTTCGCTCTTCTGGTATTATCGCAATTTTCAGTGCTTATTCTGCACTAACCAAATTGGTCCCTTATTGCTGTTGTGTAGGTCTATTGGTCCAAAAACACTACACAACAAGAGAATAATTCTTAAATAAATAACCAAACTATTTTCCAAATTTTCATGAACGTTCATTAGTTAAACTTTTCAAACTCCTAGGGTTCAGGAAAAAATACAGTGGATTTGACAGAAGATCTCCACGTGATAAAACGTTTAATCATCGAACCGGTAGATCAACAAATTAATTAACAACCATGAACAATCCAACGCCAACAACTTAGATTTGACAGAAGTTCTCCACGTGATAAAACGTTTAATCATCGAACCGGTAGATCAACAAATTAATTAACAACCATGAACAATCCAACGCCAACAACTTAGATTTGACAGACGTTCTCCACGTGATAAAACATTTAATCATCGAACCAGTAGATCAACAAATTAATTAACAACCATGAACAATCCAACGCCAACAACTTAGATTTGACAGAAGTTCTCCACGTGATAAAACGTTTAATCATCGAACCGGTAGATCAACAAATTAATTAACAACCATGAACAATCAACGCCAACAACTTAGATTTGACAGAAGTTCTCCACGTGATAAAACGTTTAATCATCGAACCGGTAGATCAACAAATTAATTAACAACCATGAACAATCCAACGCCAACAACTTAGATTTGACAGAAGTTCTCCACGTGATAAAACGTTTAATCATCGAACCGGTAGATCAACAAATTAATTATCAACCATGAACAATCCAACGCCAACAACTTAGATTTGACAGAAGTTCTCCACGTGATAAAACGTTCAATCATCGAACCGGTAGATCAACAAATTAATTAACAACCATGAACAATCCAACGCCAACAACTTAGATTTGACAGAAGTTCTCCACGTGATAAAACGTTTAATCATCGAACCGGTAGATCAACAAATTAATTAACAACCATGAACAATCCAACGCCAACAACTTAGATTTGACAGAAGTTCTCCACGTGATAAAACGTTTAATCATCGAACCGGTAGATCAACAAATTAATTATCAACCATGAACAATCCAACGCCAACAACTTAGATTTGACAGAAGTTCTCCACGTGATAAAACGTTTAATCATCGAACCGGTAGATCAACAAATTAATTAACAACCATGAACAATCCAACGCCAACAACTTAGATTTGACAGACGTTCTCCACGTGATAAAACGTTTAATCATCGAACCGGTAGATCAACAAATTAATTAACAACCATGAACAATCCCAACAACTTAGATTTGACAGAAGTTCTCCACGTGATAAAACGTTTAATCATCGAACCGGTAGATCAACAAATTAATTAACAACCATGAACAATCCAACGCCAACAACTTAGATTTGACAGAAGTTCTCCACGTGATAAAACGTTTAATCATCGAACCGGTAGATCAACAAATTAATTAACAACCATGAACAATCCAACGCCAACAACTTAGATTTGACAAAAGTTCTCCACGTGATAAAACGTTTAATCATCGAACCGGTAGATCAACAAATTAATTAACAACCATGAACAATCCAACGCCAACAACTTAGATTTGACAGAAGTTCTCCACGTGATAAAACGTTTAATCATCGAACCGGTAGATCAACAAATTAATTAACAACCATGAACAATCCAACGCCAACAACTTAGATTTGACAGACGTTCTCCACGTGATAAAACATTTAATCATCGAACCGGTAGATCAACAAATTAATTAACAACCATGAACAATCCAACGCCAACAACTTAGATTTGACATACGTTCTCCACGTGATAAAACATTTAATCATCGAACCGGTAGATCAACAAATTAATTAACAACCATGAACAATCCAACGCCAACAACTTAGATTTGACAGAAGTTCTCCACGTGATAAAACGTTTAATCATCGAACCGGTAGATCAACAAATTAATTAACAACCATGAACAATCCAACGCCAACAACTTAAATTTCTGATTATATTACTTATTTTCAATCTAAAATCAATGAAAGAATTTGATCTCAATTTTGATGTTCACCAAGTCCCATAAAATCAATTTGACGCTCTACTATTTAAACTCTATATATGATCAAACGTGATCTACTATTCAAATCAGTTTTTAAGACATACAATAAATCAAAGTCTTCCTTGAACAATAAACCCTTCAGGGTTCTAAATAATGCTCGGTTGTCTCTTATAATATTGCTTTCTTAATTAAGATGAATAAACTTGTCATTAACATCTACCCTCCAGTATTCTCGATATCGGTTTCCCTTACAATATATAATTATTTCCCACCTTAACAGGGATTATAGTCACCCAGTCCCGGCTTGTCTCAGTACTCCCCATTCATTATTCAACGTATCCTCTGCGGCGGTTTGTAATAAAGTGCCTATCACCCTCCCCCTCTCAGTTAGGGGAGCTCTCTCCCTCAGAAGGGGCCAAGGTATAGCCGCCTGTCATGCAATAACATATCTGCTACCTACAGGCTCCTACCATTTACACTATGAACAAAATTGTACGTTGGATTACAATACATTATTTTGGTTGTACAATATTAGCAAAAGTTTATATTTTTATTTTCAATCGAGTATGTGCTCATGATTTAGGTTAGGATGTAGAATAGTGATTATTTTTAGAGTAAACAAAGTTCATCCGTCATAAGTTCAATGAACTGTAACTTCAGATTGATTATTTGATAAGGGCTGCAACAAATCTAAACTGTCGCAAGTTCATTTCACGAAATTATTGCCAACGCCCTATTCTATCCTAGGCTAGAAGGTAATAACATGTAAAAACCAAATAAATCCAAAACAAAGCAAATTTAAATCCACTGTTCTACACATTGATATTGTAATATTTATATATACAAAGCATAAGTTTCGGTATTGTAAAGTAATTTGCGATTTATTGTTCACTAATAATTTCTCAAAAAAGAAAATAAAGATTAAATTTCCGATTATAATCTCGCTGATTAATAGACTTTGAGCTCCTCCAACCTTGTGAGACAAACTAGAACACTGGCCACAAACTTAAATTAATAGACTTTGAGTTCCTCCAGCCTTGTGAGATAAACCTGAACACTGGCCACAAACTGTACTTAGAGTTCCTCCAACCTTGTGAGACAACCCAAAACACTGGCCACAAACTGTGCCTTGAGTTCCATCAACCTTGTGAGACAAACCAGAACACTGGCCACCAACTGTGCTTTGAGTTCCTCCAACCTTGTGAGACAAACCAGAACACTGGCCACAAACTGTGCTTTGAGTTCCTCCAACCTTGTGAGACAACCCAAAACACTGGCCACAAACTGTACTTAGAGTTCCTCCAACCTTGTGAGACAACCAAAAACACAGGCCACAAACTGTACTTAGAGTTCCTCCAACCTTGTGAGACAACCAAAAACACAGGCCACAAACTGTACTTAGAGTTCCTCCAACCTTGTGAGACAACCAAAAACACAGGCCACAAACTGTACTTAGAGTTGCTCCAACCTTGTGAGACAACCAAAAACACTGGCCACAAACTGTACTTAGAGTTCCTCCAACCTTGTGAGACAACCACAAACACAGGCCACAAACTGTACTTAGAGTTCCTCCAACCTTGTGAGGAAACCAAAACACTTGCTACACAAACTGTACTTGAGCCCTGCAGCTTTTTGCCTTCTGTAGTACCTGCCCTGCAGTTCTCACTCGTTAATGAGGCAGTTTGTGGGAGTGTGTAGGGTGTAGCCTCTAATGAGTTTAAGCCCAACATGAGCCAAGTCTTGTACTCTCATCTGCATATTCAACGCCTCACTGCCGTTTCTGTCGTGCTTTAAACCGTACTTTACAAGCACCACTGATGTCTGCCATTAAATAAATCAAGTTAGGAGTTGGAAAACAGTTTCTATCTTTTTGTCAACATTTACTTGACATAAATAATTATGCAAATTCAAACCACCAATTTGTCAAAGCATAGCACTAGTTCGGGGATTTATTTATTTTAAGTTGTATGTGCATTACATGACTAAAAAAAATTGTACTAAAAATATTACGTATTATGTAATTATACTTAAACTAGGGATGGAGCTTTACGCAACTTGTTAACTACTATTATGAGTTTCTTTCATCAGTAGGATCATATCTTTCATGTTTGGCGGGTGTTTTGTATATTTAAACCATTATTAAACTAGTGGTGTCAAATGACGCCACTATGCACGAAGAGGTTAAAAATATATTGAATGAACAGCACAAACATACTTATGGTATGGGCCAAATAATAACTAGTTATTCAACTCAACAGTAAGTGGAGTTGGCTACGATATATGTAGACACAAATGAGGTAATGAAGGGATGTGTGTAGGGATAGACCTTATCTATTGTTTAATAACAAGATTACAGTTATCTCACTGCAGATATGTGGCATGTTTGCGAACTATTCTTCTAAATCGTTTAACAACCAACTCACCACTGTCAGTGCAGAAATTATGTGAAGGGATTTATATTTTGATATGTCATTGACAAGAATATTTTCTACAATTTTATAAATTTCATAACTGTTCAAGAAAAACGTTACTATCAATTACCTGAAACAAGGTTTTCTTAGCTTCTAGGGGTCTTAAAATTAACTTCTTGGTCACGTTGTAATCTTTATGAAATATATAGTTACGATACATTACTTTTTTATAAGGATTGCAACGCGACCAAGTAGAGTAATTAATTTTATGACCTCTAGAAGCTAAGTAAAAGTTATTTCAGGAAATTGATTAAATGAAAACTAGTTACAATTCCAGTACTTTTTATTCCAACTATGATAACAATTTTGTAAACGTATAACAAGTGCATAAGTCATGACGTACAATTACAGGCGAAAAGCAGTGGTGTGATTGGATTTTTCATATGTTTCTTAGTAAACAACTTTCAAACTCGGATACACATAATTTCTGCACCACCAGTAAGTCTGCGAGGATACTGATGGTTCATGGGCACAGAGGATTATTATTTTTAGTTCTCTGTAATATTGCGGTTTATATCAATATGTCTCACAAGTGACAGTTTTTGCTTCGAAAATACAGTTCAGAGGGGATGGCGATGATCAGTCAAACAGTAATATTGATTAGCTATTTATTTTATGCTCAGTAAAAAAACAGTACGAAAAGGACAGAAAAAACGCAAATTGAGAATTACCAACCTCCTAGGTCTTACTATATTTAGACGTCAGTAGCAATATGTGGGTAGGAACAAAAAAATTGTCTTACAGAGAGTAGACCATAAACATATAACTCTAGCCCTAGATCTAAATATGAAAGAATTGCTCAGTGTGCGAAAAACAAAAAAACCACTAAAATAAACAGTACTAAAAGACCACTTCGTGCTGATGCGGCCAGATTCGGTTCATTTTAATATAATTACCATTCCAAAAACTGTACAAATAGGCACATATAGCTACTAACAGTACATTGAACAAATGTCACAAAATTTTAGGTTATGTCGTATAGAACGAATCCAGCATTTTTTCGAGAAGTTGGTTGGCTCATAGAAAAAAGAAAAAGAGGTTGTTTTCTCATTGCCCCAGCGAACACCTCAGAGGCAGTTATAAATAGATTACAATTAATGTACATCTTTATAAATCTGAAGGTTTATTTACAGATGGGTTTGGGAGAAAAGGAAAAGGACTGACAAGGAGTGGCCCTTCCGTATGGCTGGAAAAAAGGAGAACTAACTACTTGACACATTAACTCGACATGCATTTAACGCACTATTGAATGCGACCTCTGTTTCTTTCTCCCCTGAGGTTGGTTTTAACAATGCATATACAAATGCTTTGACTTCAGTGAGCATAGACGTCATTGTAACATTTTAATTGCTGAATTAAGAAGTTTGTTAGTATCAAAGTCACAACATGTTTAGCCTGAGCTACTTACGACTTTTTTATATACGTGGGGAGAGTATACCATGGACGAAAAAATAGTAGAAGCGCTATTAATAAACTTTGAAAACCTCTTTTATAAATAGGAATGTTATACAGTATTAAGGAATGTTCAGAATCAAATCTGCACATCGCTCAGACAGTTGTAAAGACCCTTGAAGGAAAAATAGTCAAAGTGGATTGAAACCTTAACTAAGCCAAGCATAAACTCAAAGTGATTGGAGTTGAGAGTAGCAGGTGCAGCTTCTTCAAAGTGGGGGGAGGGGGGATCTTACTGCAAGGAAAGGACTACACAACCACTTTCCAACCCCTCGTAGCGAGTAAAAAGGGGACGGATTTTCTTTTTACTTTTTAGATTGGATAAATACTTGAGTGGTAGAAAATCTTTTCATTCTTAAAACTTGTATTTTTGTTGAATATTTCCAACTTACAACGCTTCAAGTTTTAAAAAAAACTAACACAATGTTTCGACAGGCGTCAAACTCCAGACGTCTTCAGGTGATAGTTAATACCTTATCATTTAAAACACATTTCTCTCCTTATGGGTTAGCCATATTGATGTAGAAACCCCTTTAAAGACTGCAAGCTCACCGATTACGATCGATATAAATCCAAAGCAAACAAATAACTTTCAAACAAATAGTCTTCTGAGTAATTTTTTTCAGTTTAAAATAAACAAGAAAAGTATAGGCCTATTTCCTTTCCTCATAAATTATAAGCTACTTTAAATTCTACTAATCTGCATAACTTGCACAGTAAATGTGAACAAATCCTAAGCCAAGTTAATAAATTCAGACTGAAAAGCATTTTGTTTCCAGACCGAAATGAATGAGGTCATACAGGTAGTGAATCATGTTTATGTATGAGGTAGGTGTGGAAGGCGACGACAGCCACCAAGCTCATGTGTATGCATGTTCATGACATGTCACATGCGGGCTCATACAGGTCGGAGTGTGACCACACACACTGGTCCCGTCTACCACCTCATAATGTATGAATTAATACGAATTGTAAGGATTCAAAATGATTCTTAAAAGTACGGTAACTTTCTTATAATACAAGGTTTGGTTAGTAAAATTAATTTTAATCGTCTATGATGAAACCACTATGAGACTATAAAAAACAATTATGAGCAATAAACATTATTTTATTGAGGTGTGACAAAATGTCATACTACTAGATATGTCAAGATTCGGCACAGACATACAGACAAGTCCCTGTAGGGAGAACTACCGACCTGGGCAACACAGAAAGGTGGTTTTCGGACATCTTCTCTTCCAGAAAGGTGTTCGTTTGTCAACAGTATGCTGAGCGAATTAAAAATTGTGCTCAGATGCCCTAGGCATTATAAGACTCGTCTCCAAAACTTTTGATATCAAAGGCTTTTTTTTAGTGTGGACGAGTTCCTTACATGACTGGGAGACTATTGACCTTTTCTTTGACCTTACTAGGGTATTTAATGTAGTAAATCACTAACTCCTCCTGAAAAAAAATTATATTTATTTGGAATAAGATGTAAGGCTTTGGAATGGATCACATCTTACCTAATTGGACGGAAGCAATTTTTTGAAATTAATTTTGTCGATGAATTTTCCTGATTAAGCAAGAATGTTTCAATTGAAGTCAGGTGTATCTCAAGGATCCATTCTGGGCCCATTTTATTTATTGTTATATGAGTGTAAAAAACGCCAAGCTTTGTCTTTACGCTGATGATACGTATGTCTCTATTTCAACAAAAACCAAATGCAACTTGGGATTGATACTTTCATACAGAGCAACTTTACTTCAGTGGTTATCCAACAATCATATCTCCGTAAACATTAATAAATCTTACTTCATGGAATTTAAAATGCTCAATTCTAAATCTAAACCTCTTATCGTTTTAGCATTCCAAGTGATTACTTTGAAATGTCTTCTGTTGGAGCTATTAATTTCTTGGAGTTAGTTATTATTGATTCTAATTTGACAAAGCCATATCGATAAAACTTGTTCCAAACTAAAAAGTGGAATCTTGATTTTACGTAGATTATCACAATATTCAAATTAAGAAATTTTCTTATTAGCATACAGTATTATGGATGTTTTTATCCTCATACTGTTTATGGACTCCCCTTTATGGTGCTGAACGTTATCGGGTGAACTTTATTTCCTGGTTACAATAAAAGGCTGTTGGAACTATTTTTGGCACGTCCCATGATCAATCGTGTAATTGGTACTTTAGAGTTGATGACCTCCTCACATTTCCTCCTCTTTATATACTATAAACTTTATTGTTCCCGAAAAAACTTTGATCTTTTTTCATCCAAAACTCATTTACCCATGAATCCAATGAATCTGGTAATCTCCCAGTATTATGATACCTTTTATCAGAGGCATTCCAATCATAACTGAATTTAGTGAGGAAACTGCCAAATTTCCTAAGGCTGAAAAAATATTAATAAATTTAGGAAATTACTAAAAGCTCTGTTGCTGAATAAATAACATTATCGAGTAGCCAACCTTACATATAACAATGACGACCAGTCTCGCCTTTGTTTTTAGTTTACAATTGCTATTACAATTGTAAATACGACTATTTTATATAATTATATTTGTATTACCACTGTACAATGAGACGATTGTTCTGCAATTTTTTTCTTTTACGACAGTAATTTTGATTTGATTTGAGACCTTCTAATTGGCACAAACCACACCGGAAGTGGAATGGCTACTTGAGAGAGTGATTGCTACGTTGAATGTATAAATGTGAAATTGTAGAGAATGAATGGGAAATGTAGGTAGGTTAGATATGGTGACGATTGCGATACAATTGTTGTAAATTGACTTCACGCAATAAAGTAAATTTGAATCTGAACTGAATGGTTAGCTAAAAGTATTAAATTAAGATTCATCTGATATATCGGCTAAAAGTTGTTGAGTCTATACACCTGCTGAAATGTGTTTCCAAACTAAAGTTGATTAGCCAATACACTGACTCGCGAGCTTCTAACAATTAATGCATCAGTCTATGGTCTTAATAATAATTGAAAGTAAAGGATGATACAGATATTTCGTTTTCCAAAATCTAGACCCCAACTTGGAAAGCTCAGACTCAGCAACAGCTTTATTTCTTCTGAGAAGTGGTTGGGGTGATTATAACGAGGCAATATGTGCTAAGTTTACGTGGGGGAGGGATCCATCAAGCTACCATCCAACAAGGCCGTTATAGTAAGGGATGAGTCAAGTTGTAGACAATAAATATCCGCCTGGGGCGTGACGGAGTCGGTATTTAATGATGTGCGAAGCGTAGCTGGCAAGGGGCAGGGGAGGATCTCCCCCACATCGGGGGTGGCAGGGAGTAAACCCCCCACATTGCTATGGCAGAGGGAGAACTTCTTGCCAGCCGTTCAATTTATCAACCGGAAGGACTCCCGACCCGGACGAATCAATTTGGCGGAAACACGACTCACGAGACGCACCGCCCAACATAAACATGGCTAATCTTTGTGAGATTGGTTCCGGAGGAGTTTCAATCGAGGCTCGTTGACCACAGCAAGGGGTTACGGCACATTACTCAAGGAATGTTCAAATAACGATTATTTTTCTCGTTACACACTCGTTCCCTGGCTATCTGTAATTATAGTCTGTCGTATTTTTCTTCTGAGCCAAGACAATTATTTGAATCCTTTCTGCACTGCGCTCATTTGGAGTTTATGTACCGTATGAGCAACATGTTTTTCTATATAAAAAGGAGAGGCCGATCTCGAGTATTTTTATCGTATCTCGAGTAATTATCCGACCATAAAGTTCAAACAATTTTCCATAAAAATATAACTATATTAAAGTGGTATTTTCAGACTTGAATTGACGAAATCATCAATTAAATTAAAGGTTTTAGTTGTTTTACACTAAATACAGAAATACACCTAACAGCAAAAAACACTAACACACATTTGTGTGAGGTTACTTTGGGTTAGAAACCTAGTCACCCAACTTCTATAGAACATTGTTTGAGCTTTGCCAATGACTACAAATACACTAAGACGAAAAGTAGCCATGTTAAAATTTCAGACCAGTCGTGCAGGTAGAAACTCGACTTTACGCAAACGGCCACTAGGAGGCACGAGCGCTCGCCCGCCTGCTCCCTGTCTTTCGGAGCAGCGCTCGTAGCGGCTGTTTGCGTAAGCTTCCCTCCCGCTTGTCTGAAAAATTCCCATAAGAACTTTTCGTCTTAGTGTATTTGTAGTCATTGGCTTTGCGGTCGTGTAACAGAAAAGACCCCCCCCTCATCTTCATTTAACCTTACTCTACCCATTCCCCACAGACTAATGATCTGTGTGGGAAATTTATTAGACAGAGTAAGGGGGAGAACCAGTACAGAACAAGGTGAAATTACTGATAAAACTGGCGATCATGGCCAGAATTCAAACCTGCGCTATGTTTACCTCAGGTCTAAAGTCCTGACGGCCTAGACCACAAAATGCAGGTTACCTCAGG
Organism: Stictocephala bisonia; assembly: GCA_035578905.1. Lineage (NCBI taxonomy): Eukaryota > Metazoa > Arthropoda > Insecta > Hemiptera > Membracidae > Stictocephala > Stictocephala bisonia. The sequence continues at coordinate 1,758,009 of JAQJVL010000070.1, forward strand.
TCCAAAGTCCTGACGGCCTAGACCACAAAGTGCAGGTTGATTATACCGTAAAGAGACTTTATCATAACTGTTTTGGGATTAATATTAAACACTTATTAGTGTAATTGGTAATGTACAATGGGCTGGAATGATAGAAATCCTGGAGACTTCCAGCCTATTTTCTTGCCTGCACGAATCTATTCTCCAGAATACCAATGTTAAATTTTCTCAATTCAAGCACTTCACTGGTAGTTCTTTTAAGCATTTGTTCCTTTAGCCAATTTTAGAAATTTAATGACAAATTCTTAAATAAATGTTTATGATCAATTATTTTTTATCAATAGGCTACGTTGGGGTTTTGTTTTAACTAATTTTTGAAAACATACTAATTCTATTTTATTTTATCACAAACAAAAATATGGGATGGAAAATATAAAAATCAAAATTTTGCATTTAAAAACATTCAAAATTACAATCAAACCTAAAAAAATGAGAAAAACGTAGATATCACTGGCTTAATCGTTTAACTAATGTAGGTCTTAAGGAAAATAGGTCCAAACACTGAATCCAATTGCAAAAATTCGATCCATAGAATTGACCCAATCTGCTATCGATAACTACACAAGAGGCGATAAACAGATCTCGAGGTTGAAGTGCTGTAACTGATATCAGTCTGTGTACTTTGGCTTAGCAAACAGTTTACCCAGATAACCACGAGGGTGGTTGCAAAACCCTCTTTAAATGTATTTTAGATAAAGCTCTTTGAAAAACCTTAATCTATAAAGATTCCACAAGTGAAATTACAAAAAGGTAGTTGAGATAACATTGTTGTAAGTGACTTGCCTCACTCGATGAATAATTGTTCGTCTTTGACAATGAGATACAATTTCTCTTATCTAATATCAACTCTACGTCGCATAACCTCTTATGTAAATACGAATCAAGTGATTTGAATATTGTAAGTAAATTGTGCCTGGTTGGAAAACATTTATGATTATAAAATGGCATTTCTTTCATAATATAGTACACCCGTAAAGAGAGGCCTTTTTCGGAATGTTCTCGCATGTGTTAAAGATTGCCTACAAACACAAACAATTGTACCTTTGACAATGGTCACGTGGTTTTGACCTACAAGAAAATAAGTTAATAAGCGAAATCGATTTGATTATTAATCGGCCAGAGTTGTTGTGTCCTCAATAAATGCGGACTTGAAGTATCTTCCATATACTATATTGTGTATCGTTATGAAATTTGTGAAATTATTAAATAATTTTGAAAATTTTCCTTTATAAAATGTATTCCTTCGATGTAATAATTTTGAAAGCTGTCGTGATTTGTAAGTTTTAACAAGCATGTACTGCAGATTTACGGGTTTGTTGGTTTTAACCTAACCAGCAGTATCTTCATTAAAGATCTTGGCAGATGAGCTGGAGTGATCTGAAATTCTGGTGGTGACTTCTGCAACGCAAATCTATTCTCCATAAGGCATAAGTTAAATTTTCTCTTATCAAGCCAAAACTAGCTTCACTGGAAGTCCATTAAAGCCTTTGTTCATCAGCTGATTTTAACGATTTATATTTTTACAAACTCTTGAATTAATACTTAATGATTGCTTATTGGTTTTTTTCAATTTGTTAGTCTTTCTCTTGAAGATTTGAAATTTGAACAATTTTAAATACGAGTATCACAAACTCGTATTAAAATACTTTAAGCAATCAACATTTTCCAGTACAATTCCTTCTAAATAAGGTATCAAACATAATCGAAAAAAATACGTAAAAAATATCTTAATAGTTTCTTAGTTGTATGTAAAATAGATCAAATATATCTGACCAGGCCCCTACATTATGTAGTTAAGATGAATCAGTTTTCAGTTTGATAAGGTATTTGTATTGTTCAGAGTACAGACAAGTCGAAAGTAAGATTGTCTTCTCCTCCATTGTCTTTGAGGCTTCTGCTGAGTAGTTCCGAGTCCCCCGCCGATATCCAGTTACGGGCGCGCTATATTTGGGCCCGCGCACTTTGAAGCATGACTTGCAGCACGGCCTCGCTGCGCAGCTGAGCGCCGTTTACCGCCAATTAGCGCTAGTCCGCAGGGCGTTGTCTTCGCGCCTTTAATATTTCCGACTACGCAGGAACTCAGTCATTCGACTGGGTGAGTTACATCTGTCGAATTACAGAGAACCACGTAATGTGTAATTCTTTCTACGTCATGTGTAATGAGTACTTTCACACGATGATTTCGAGGACTGGCATCGTTCAAAGAAGTAGAGGGCTTTTTAAATGTGACTATCGAACACTTTTCAATGTCCAATCCTTACACTTTGCAAGTATTAGCATACAATGCCACATTAAGTATGTATGAAAAGATATATGTGCAAGAAACAACTCGATTGATTTGAAAAACTAAAAATTAGTTGAATTTTGGGTTTTACAATTTTTCGTTGGTCTTTTTTTTCTTCTGAAGTGAATAGTCCTTCATATTACACATCATAAACATGTCATGACATAATTTCATTGCATAAAGGGACCTGTACACTGGAGAGTGATTTTCATAGAACAAGTTTAGCTAGGGCACTCGTGGATTGCAGCTAAAGAACACTACCTAGAGCACTCTCTGAACCTGTGTGCACTGTAAAACGTAAATGCACTTGATAGAGCACCTCACTGATTACCATATACTGAGAGCAGTGTGTCTAGGATTTTTGGCTGTGTTGTGAAAATGTCTTTAAAGAGAGCGTTTAGCTGTTGGGGTGGTTGTGTGTTCCTTGTTAAAAAAAGGAAACTATGAAGAAGAAGAAGAAGAAGAAGAAGAAGAAGAAGAAGAAGAAGAAGAAGAAGAAGAAGAAGAAGAAGAAGAAGAAAAGATTGTGTGTGAGGAATTGAATACCAAAAAGGATCACGTCTTGAAACAATTTAATTTACCAATCATAAAATGTAGAGCGTCGAAGTATTCCCAAGCATCCCTCTTGTTGCAACCTTCTTCGCCACTTTTTTTCTTGTTCATTTTTCGCAACTCAGCGTTAAATTGGCAGCGGAGGTTATGACATTTTCTGCTCTCTGCTTTCTTGCGCATTACAACCCATGGCTTCTGTTATTACTCGAATCGATTTTGCTTTAACATTTCGGTTTCTCTATTCTTTCAGCGTACAATTACAAATTTCTGGATGGGCCTCAACGCGGTCATTCGATGTTACCAATGGTTCCTTAAGACTCCACAGAAATCCAGTCATTTTAAAAATACAATAAACTCAGAAACAACATCAACAATCCAACACTCACTCTAGGTAGAGCAATTCCCAATATCAAACCAGACGAATAGAACTAGAGTGCTCTAGCTAGGGACCCAAACACTGTTACACCTCTACGGTGTACCCTAGAGCTCTAGCTAGGGAAAAACTCTCCAGTGTAGAGGCATCTTTAGGAAACCGAATAATGGTCTATCTCATTAAATATATTAATTTCATTTTGATCATAAAAAGCCTATTTAGGGTCGCTAAATCAGCTGATCCCAGAATTCTATCATTAATATGAACCTGAAATGTTCATGAAACTAACCCACTATCACGATACAGTCACAACACACACAAACATACACAAACACGATACAGTCATAAATGCAGTCGGATAACCAGATGTTTTGTATATAATTTTAACAAAGTCACTTAAATGTGCAATGAACACTTTTTCTTGCACATTTATTTTTGCTCTTAACTTGAACAGCCTAGACATAAATATAACACTACATTTCATGGAATACAACATAAAGTTTTAAAAGACACGAGGATGAAAGGTAAAGGAATTTAAGATGTGAACATACCTGTAATATTTTTTCAGATTTGACTCGATCTATCCGATCATTCTAGACCGGCAATCAAAAGACTGTAACCAAAAATGAATATATCAGCTTTTTCCATCTTTAACACGTTTTCACGTTTTACAAAAATATAAAATGTTAATACACAAAACGTAAACAATGAACAATTAAAATTAAAAATAATAGCATATACAAAAAAGTACAGTATAAGAATTAACAATAGCCTAATTAACTTATCTCTCAAAAGCGAATGTAGAACACATTATAACAGATGAAACACGTTTCAAAACAAAAGAAGTCTGTAACAGCTGTGAATGTTCAATCAGCTATGAATGCTGGGTCAACAGCCAATCAGAACGCTGTATCAATCACCGACCTTGCAATCGGAACTCCTAGTTTATTTACTGGTGTTTGTCCGAACCACTGATGCAATCTATATTGACGAAACGTTTCTGTACATTCCGATTGATCTGTTTACAAACCGACTCTTTCAATAGAGATGTTTTTCTTGTTTGTGTGGCCGTGTTGAAAGCGTCGGTAAATAGTTTAGCTACCAGTACAGGGGAATGTTCACAGTCATTCTTTGTAAAGTTGTGTTATAGTTTATTGAAGTAATAATAACAGGTAGATGTGTCAAGACAATAGTTCATTTTTTGTCCAAACAAATAAAATTTATACTATTAAGATTTGATTTTTTGAAATTGTTTAGCCCTTCTTTACAAATACAACATTTTTTATTTACTTTTAGAGTTTCTATAAGAAATACATATTTATCAATACATAAAACATAATATTAGACTAAATATGTTTATAGAACAAACTATTTATGTACCTCCCATAACCTTAAAAATCAATGATGTCGTCTTGATAGATCAACAAAAAGTCAAAATTGAAAGAAAAAAATTATACAACAAATATAAAAATTCTACATATAAGAAGCTGTAGTCATAATAGATTTTGAAATGGATCAGCTGATTACCACCGGCTGTTCATTTCTTATCGGACTATCAATCAATGACAATTCTTATACATAATACGTGAAGCCGTTTTTGTCAACACAACTTCTTCTTCATTTCTTGACCAATTAAAGTGGTTGAGGTTCCAAAAAATTTATCTTTGTCCGTACTTGTCTAATAAAGTCTTAATTCTTCAATACTTTCACCCTGAAGGGTATGGGAAATCCTCAAAGTACGTTTTTCACCCATAAGAATAACATGGAGAGATTAAAATGAATCGAAAAGTAACAGGTGTTCAATGTAAATAATGATTTCCCAACAGTTTTAACAGCTGTTGGAACGTAAACAGTGGTGTTTGTAATATTGAGGAGGTTAGATCCATGGTAACTAAAACTAACTAGATCTTTCGAAATGTTAAACCAGGGAAGGTTTTAAGCATGGTTTTATTCCCACTCGGTTATAAGGCTCCGCTCCACTACACTTGAAGGTTCCAATGCAGGTATTTTATTGATTTAGTTAAACTGTTAAACAAAAACAAATGAAATGAACACGTTTTAAATAGGCTAAGTAATAACATTGGGTATTTACACTAATAAATAAGTAGCAATTCAAGTAATGTGAGTGAGATACTGTAAATAAATATTATAATATAGTGATTTAACGTTAATATATTAATTGTAGTCAAAAGTTACAGGCCGAGGCCGAAGGCTGAGGTGTAACAAGCACACCGAGTGACGGGGTTGGCACGCGAAACGTGCTGGGATGTCCCCTAGTTTCTAAGGAATAGTTGGATTTAAATTGAAACAAAGACTACGTTTTTCATCCACACTCATTCGAAATCCATATTCGCCCATATCATGATGATCAGCATTACTATTTTTTACTTATTTACTCTTGAATCACCGATCGTCAATATATGGTCAAATATGGATTTCCAATGAGTGTAAATGAGTGAATGTGGTCATGGCTACAAACTAAGGCCACCTATTCCTTAGAAAGTGTTGTTGATTAATAGCTCAATGACAAATGAACAGCCGGTGGTTATCAGCTGATCTCTTTCAAAATTTTGCATGACTTTAATTGGGATCGATTTGAGAACCTTTAGCTTATGAAGCTGGGCTTAAGAGTATGCAGAGGCTGTCGGCCATGTTTGTTTTAATCCTATAAGAACAATGTTATTTGCGTATCCATATTTTCCGTTATTTATTGACCAAAAGTTGTGTATGAGGTGTCATTTTAAATATAATCATATTACGCTTGGGTTTTCTTTCTATATTTTGAATACATGCGCCTATTTTTGAGAAATAGGTAAAAGTAAAACTTCAAACTAAAGATTTTTAAATATTTTCTGTAAACTAATTAGGAATTTACAAAGAAATTCCAAAGTGCAATTTCATCCTTAATAAAATTGTAATCTGTTTGGGAATAATCCGTTAAAAAATAACTGTATAGTTTGGATATGCGTGATCATATGTCCGGTTCGAAAATAACATTGTTCTTATGGGACTAAAACCAACATGGCCGACATCCTCCGACAGCATCATGCAAAAATGAACTACAATATTATTAAAATAAAGTGTGTTTAGATAAGACGTTGGGTCTGTTATTGAATTGATTGTTCATCACTTGATAAAAAACAGAGGAAAAATCAACTGTGCATAAAAAGTTGACTATACGGTTGAAAGACCTTCAGCACGGTGACATGAGCGGTGTGATGACGTAGCGGGTTCACTGACTCAGCGAGAAGTAGCACGAGGACGAGGCTAGCAGTGGGCAGTCAGTCAGCTGTTACTTGACATCTGTCAAGGCTTTACTTAATGTGGCATTCCAGACTGTAAGTACGTCTGTATCCACGGTAGACTGTAACGTCATACGGGCGATTCAGCTGGTTTGTTTATTTTAAAATCTAAAAACTATGTAATCACTCATCATGATATCTTCAGAACCACTGAACAGATTTTGATAAAATTTGAGGGAAGTTAGCTTTGCATAATCTAAGAAAGCATTTATCGAAATCGTAAGGGGTAGAAACTGCCCCTCGACATTTTCTTTTTTCCATTAGAGTAACAAATTGAGTTTAATAATTAAATTAGAGCCAATAATAATCAATTAATCAAACATTTCTAAAGTATTTTACCCATTTCCTCTTTTAATGATACAACAAATATATCGACTCTTCCCTCACAGTAGTCATTTGCTTAATCAGCAAATCTTAGATTCAATCAATTCTTCTTCCGACTACATTACAAAAGTGTTGAACATACTTGACGATAAGACAGACAGAGTATGTGAAGGTAAAATCTGGCGATTGTTGAAGCATGTGTGGTCAGAAAGCACTGTTAGATTGTTGACGCAGTTACGTCCTTAATTACGTAGGCGGTGGTAGCTCTGCAACTGATAAGCTGACAGGAGCACGACAGGTGAGGCCAAGAGCCCAAGTTAGAGTGGGTAATCCGATAAACAGGAGCTGATGAAGAAGAACAACGCTTGGATATGCTTTTCTTTTCCCATCTATACATTCTGATATCATTTCTACCTCTTTGCATACATTTTAAAGCAACATTTAGAAAAGGCGTTAAGGCGAAATCGTTTCCCAAAGCATTTCCACATACTTTCATTTTCTTTTCTGAAAATCATCACTTTATCCCAACTTCTATTCTCATTTCGAATGGCTAATCTCCTAACATAATATTTATTTTCTTATACAATCTTATTCACAATCGACATTCTATATACTTTAAATAGTTTGACATACAGTAATTTTTAAATATTTCGTTGCATAATAATAAAAATAATAAAACCAATTACACTGACATTTATCTGTTAAAAGGTAGCCCATTATTTTTTTTCTCCTCTATAGTATTTTCAGAAAATATATTGGAATATTATAATTTCCCTTTAATATTTATCTTTATCTTATTTTATTACTTAGCTATATTGTTATGTCTTTCTGAAAATACTGCATCCTTTATCACATTCCACCTTAACCTCGTCTTATGTTATGAGGCAGACAAATATTTTTATGTTCCGTATGTAAATTACTTCTTAAGTAAAACATTATATTCTAAAATTAGTTGCTTCGATAACTCATTTGTTATTTGTATTCTTACGTTTGTATATTGATTCAGAGGTCATTAAAATAAATATTTAATTGATATCTATCTCCCTCATTTTTCCAATTCCATTTACATTTATCTCTTACTCTTTTTATTTCTCTTCATAGCCCGTTATTACATCTTTTGATATGTTTTTTGTTTGTTTATTTTGTTTTTTAATTCAATTCACCAACTCCTTTTGTTATTTTCTGTTTTTTTATATCATGAATTCGCCTTATTTAATCACCACATTTTCCTTTAAATTATTCTTAATATTATCCCACATTTCATTTGCATTTACATCCTAAAGCCATCTTTAGAATACTTATGTAAGATTAACAACCCAAATCAAGACCAATCCGATTCTCAAAGCAGATTCAATAACCCGATAGTAACTAAGTCGCTTCTACCAAATCTGTCCTAATCTTCAATCCAAGCGGAGTTCTTCATCAGCTCCTGTTTATCGGCTTACCCACTCTAACTTGGGTTCTTGGCCTCAACTGTCGTGCTCCTGTCAGCTTATCAGTTGTAGAGCCACCACCACCTACGTAATTAAGGACGTACCTGCATCAACAATCTAAAAGTGCTTTCTGACCACACATGCTTCAACAATCCCCAGCTTTTACCTTCACAAACTCTGTCTGTCTTATAGACAAGTACGATCAACAGCTTTGCACTTTTAGGTGTCTGCATTCTTGATCAAGAAGTTGAACATTTGATACCATTTAATTTATAGTTGCTGATAGAATGGATAACGCTATCTCGGTCAAATTCAGAAAACACAGAGTTCACCTCAAATTTCAAAATAGTAGTGTAGTAGTTGAATTTTTATAATTCAATACCTTGAAGGTTTGAAATATAAAAATCTCAATACCAATCTTGAAGCACATATTTCTCATCCAATGTTAAATGTTGTATCTCAAATTATCAACTGTTTTTGGAGTGCTATTGTGGTCCCATAATGCAGTTTAAACCAGCTGTGGTAGCAGACCTCACTTACTAACCAAATTGCATACTCAAATTTCCAATTACATGATATATTTATTGTAGATGTATATAATCAGAGCTTCAATGTACTCTGTATGTACTGAATAGCAGATCATTATAAATGTCTAAAAAGAGCTATTTCCCCAGAAAATAATAGTTTTCATATAATTAAGGTACTTCGACGAATCTACTGTGGCTGCGTTTCGTCATGATTATTGAGTAAAAGTTTGTTTATCGCTTTCAAGAAAAGGTCTCCACAAACACTTTAAAGAGTTCTTGGTAAAGTAAGAAACATACAACACAATTACTTAGCAAAAATGTCTATAGCTTTCAAGAAAAGATCTCCTCAAACTCTTTTATATTAAGAGTTCTTTAAAAACCCAACAACTTCATAAGCCTGTTAAAACACACGACATGGTTTGTTTATACATAAACCTTCACTGTTAGTTATTTCGCCACAAATCAAGTTCAAGTGCGGCCAAATGTCAAGTCGCAGAGTCTTGCCAAGCAACATTCCGACGCCAAATGCAGTTCTCTCGTATGTAAATCTATGCGCTGCATACTTGTACTAGTCTCATCTCTGATCATCTCTCGATATCGAAGTCTCTCGAGGCGAGGAATTTTAACTTGTCGAATATTACCTAACGATAGAATATTTTACAGCCTTTCTTGTCTTCTAGCCTTGTCTTTTTTTATCTTCTAACACTTGACTGATCTGAACAGGTTTTTGATTGAGAAAGTGGAACACAAAACCAGATATTAATTAGTTTAGAACATGTTGTAAATCTTCTGTCTACTAGTTGTAGTACAAGTTTAACAGATTTTCCTACCAAAATATTTTTGCAAATTCAACTCTAAATTATACAAGATGATTCATGATTATGAGTACAACCATACAAATTAATTCATTCTTTTGACGAAATTAATTTAAAAGCGCTCACGCCTCATCTCATCTCAGCTAATTTCACATGGTGACCCCATTGGTATCGTAATATCAGAAATATCGATAAGTATGTTTAGATATATCGATATATTAGTATCGATATTTTCTTTCGACAATATCGGCCATATCGATATTTTGGTCTTATATATGACATCACTAAATATTGACGTTATTCTCTCTCCTCAAAATAATTACAATTCGAAAAAACCACAAACTTTGCTTTCTAATGTTTACAAAACATGTATTAAAGTAGTAGTAACTTTATTCAGTTTTTTTACGCGAAGTTAAAACACTAAAATGTAGTTTATTTTAGACCAGTGGGTGGAAGTTTAGTGTTTATAAGAGGCCAAATGGCATTTTTAAATGGGTAATATAACAATAACAATATTATTATATTATTCTTTTATAGTTAACATAGTATATAAAGGTATACCTATTCTTACTTTGGATTTTTTTCCATTCAACCTCACAGATCACAACTTGTTTAATGTAGACGAATGTATCTAATTGTTACATTCAGTAGGCTGTTCTAAATAGTTGCACCAAAACATGAGTGTATTTTCGGTCATGACATAAGAGTTAGTTAGTACATAATTTTAAAAAGATAAACAATTTACAATTCGGTATACTGATTAACCGATATATCGATATTTTTCTCTTAATATTATCGTTAGATCGATATTTGGTTAGATATATCGATCTAACAAAATATCGTTAGATATATCGATATGTTGAAAATATTTGCCATCCCTAAATCTAATTGGAAACAACGTAATTCAAAACAAATCGAACGTTAGTTTTCATTTTCAGAACATTAACACGAGAATGTTCGTGGTATCGTTCCAATTTTTGTTAAATAAGATGCAACTCCGTTTCTTAATAATTGTTATGTATTATTCTATAAGCTACTTCAGATTTTTTTTCATTTACCGTTCTTATTTATTAAATTTTTTTTACATAGTTGGACCTGAAAGTTACAGATAAACTTCTTAACGTGGGCCCTTTCAACTAATAAATACAATTGAAAACTTATATGCTACTCTAAAAAAAGGTTTCTAAAAATTTGATAGTTCATAAATTAATTAAATCAACACTAGAAGTTGCAATAAAAAACCAAAAGGACAACTGGAGATCTCAAATTTACTTTTTTTAAATACAACTTACTCAGTCTCATTATCACATTATAGAATACATAATTGCAATTAAAGTTTAAATTGCATACCTACTAATCATTAAACATTAGATTATGAAAACTACACACCCCGTCCATACATAGACTGTAATGGAAGTTCATAATATGTACAGTTTGTTACATACATTATCTTAAATAATTTAAAATACATAGTAGGCCTAATGATATTACTACAATAAGTCAAATAATATAAAAAAAAAAAAATAAATAAATGGTCAAATGTACATATTAAAATTAAAACTTAAATAAATTGAAGTTTGCTGACCAAAAGTTTTATTGCATACAATTCAAAATAAGTATATGCCAATATTTAATAGTGATGGTATGACGATTTGGAGTCAGTGGTGAGACACAGTGCAACAGTATCAAGTAGAAAGACAGTACTACTACTAATAGAAACTAACCTAGTGTTAACTGATTACTATCAACGATTTAGTTAAAAACGAGCACGACCTTTCGTGAGAGTAATTACAGAACATTAACTATCCTATCGTATTTTAACTCTTCAGTGCTGGAGAAACAGTGCGTCATGAGATCACAAAATAATGGTATTTTATATGATATATGAAGCTGGTTTTTGAAAAAAATACTTTTGTGAATTGAGTTTTTTAAGACAACGACATCATGGATTTTTTAAGACAAATAAATTATAATACTTTTCTTGTAATACATTTTCAACTATAAAATACAATTATAAAATACAAACTTTATGCAGAATGCAGAGTATTTGTGAGTATACAGAGGGGGAAGGGGAGGGAATGTTTAAATAACGGAAATATCTCTTGCAAGAACCATTCGATTCTAAAGTGAGTTATAATTGGTAAAGCTCTTTATTGCATACAGAAAGTTTGACATATTCCGCAGTTTTCCCAAACCATCAAACAATATGGTAAGGAATAGTGTAATTTATCATGTTAAACCTGTTTAAGGGTATGAGAACTTAAGATTCCTTCTGGTCTGGGACGATAAACGTGGTTCACCGAACTGGATTACCATAATATTTGTGCATTTTGTACTTAGCCTATATATTGCAATAAATTTGTTGTGTTACGTTCACGTTTCGAATTAAGATCAATATTTGATCAAGACTCTGAAAAGCTGGAATTTAAAAATGTCTAAACTTCGTAAACAAGTTGCGCCCAATTTAGCGAACTGTTTAAAAAAAGACAGTTGTGCGTAACAGGTGTAGAAGAAGAAGTAGCCAAACAAGAACCATTCACTAAACTTCTGACAGGTTCAAAATAAATCTGTGATAGAAAAATGAATCGGTAATTTGTGTTATTATCACAGAGAAATTTTTCATCAAGATTGCATCTAAAGTTAGAGGATAAGCAATGTTCTTCGAATAAGTTGAGAAATTGATGGAATATGGTTCAGATATTTATTATTTCAGTATTATAGGAGAGAATCACCTTTCAAGAACTCGGTAAGAGCTTTTAACAAGAATTCTTGAGGAATCTCGTAAGAATCGGGAAGTTCAAAAAGGCGCTTCAGGCGACATACAATAAATGAGATAGTATGTCGATCGCCAACAAACTTCAAATTCCTTCCTAACTTGGTTACAAATTTAGGAATACAATTTCAATTTCGTATCGATTTTCGTATCCTATATGATAAGAAATTGACTTCTTGTCCCAAATAGCAATGCTCTAAGAAATGAAGTGGTTGATATTACTGAGTAATTAGTCTGATATTATTAGTTAATAAACTGTTAGTGTGTAAAATTTAATAACGTGGATCTGATGTATCAGTCCTATACATTGTTTAAGCCGCGTTTACACCGGAGTTGACATCATTGCTGCCAACAAATTTTGTCTACATTTTCAAAGATCGTACTAAAATTTTCGTCAGCATTTGTTGCCAACATTGTTGTCACACCGAAAAAGTGTTGGCAACATTACCCACCAGAATTCGGTAAAGATCAAAGAATGTTGTCAGCATTTGTTGACAACAATGTTGATGGACGACCCGCAACAGTGTTGGAAACACTTCCCCTTCCACTGTCCAGTGCACGTAATTGGTCGACACGGTCAGTACTCTATATCGGCTGTTGCTAGGATGCAGAAAGAAGCTGATTAGTTGTCAACAAATGTTGACCATTCTAGATATTCGCCAAGATTTGTTATCAACAATTTATTGGCAACATTTGGTGTAAACGCTGCTTTACATGTGAAAATCATACAAGACAAAACGCTTTAGACACATAATTACATATCTTAGATCGCTTACGAAGTCCCTTGTATCTAAATCTCCACGAACACTGATATCTTCCAAGGTCAGTAGAACTGAAGAAAGGACTAATGTCTAGTTGACTCTCTCAGTTCCCGATCTCTGCTCCCAGATCACGCGCTGTATTTGGCTCGACCAGAAGGTCTCCGGATCATCTGTTAGGTCGCTGGCCAGTCGCCAACCTCCTGTACGTCTCTCGGCGGGTGTGAACAAGCCGACATGCGGTAGAAGTTGTTCTCTGTGGGAGACCCACCTTGGCATCCCGCCGAACCGAAATAGTAATCCGACTGGTACATTATCCCCAAGTGATATCGGATGACAAAATAAATTACTGAGAATCCACCTGGCATGATCAATACGGCCAATTAATGAAGTATTCGTCCTCAGGTCGGAATGAACGTGGGTTCTCCAGGTTTTATAAAGTAACTAGGGGACACCCCTGCACGCTTTGCGTGCCAACCCCGACGTTCGCTGTGCTCAATACACCTCGGCCTTCGGCCTCGGCATGTGACTGTTGACTACAAATAATAGTCGATTAACTGTATAAAGTAAAATAAGAATATTAAATAATTTATTTACAGTATCTGACTCGCATTACTTGTGTTGCTTCATATTTATTAGTATAAATACCCAATGGTATCTACTTGGGTTTGATTTCATTTTTGTTTAACAGCCGAAGATTAACAACACAGTATATTATAAACAAAAACACGTTAATAGTACAACGTCAAAAATACAAAATAAAACTGTTTATTTATTTACAAAACAGCTGTTATTAATTTACTTAAATCAACCCAATGTTATCCTTATGGAACAATCTTTTAGGGGTGGTGTCTACCCCTTAGGAGTACTTAATCAAGATGAAAATACTTTAGTTGTCCTATTTAAGTTCTAAAGAAACAGTGTACAAAATTTCAGCTCTCTACCTACATGGGAAGTTGGAGAATTAGTGATGAGTGAGTGAGTCAGTCAGTCAGTGAGGGCTTTGCCTTTTATAGGTATAGATTCATATAGAATAGGGAATTCGTATATATCGTTTTCCTTGAATAATCCTGTGTACATATAATCCAAAAACGATGAATACACATCGTGAATCTCCGGAACCACCGAACAGATTTTGATGAAATTTGGAATGAAGTTAGTTTTAGTATTATAAAGGCTCACAAAAAGGACTTCTCGATATACCATTCCTAATGAGTAGAAATAGTCCCACCACGTTTCCTTTTTTTCTATAAAGCGTAACATTGGCGTTCCTTTAATTTAATAATTTATTTCGAACAGCTGATACAACATATATAGATATAAAATAAACGCTTGCGATAATTTGTTTTATGATGTGAGATGTTATTGACAAAGTAACCAGACCAGTTGAGTCTCAGGGATATCACTGAGGATGCCACATCACAGTATGGGCGAAACGTCTGGATACTTTGTAAATAATGTAGGTAGCTCCTTGATGCGGTTTTCACCGGAAAATGTAGATTCTAGTTATGACACTGGCCGCTTAAGTTCTAAGACTGCATCATTTTCCTAGTACGGAATCCTCTCTTAATTATATTACGAATTAATTTAGTGCATCTGAACTACTGTAATCTGCGACGAGTGTTAAAAACCTACCAAAACTTGTTACGAAAACATTTAGTTTGGTTATCACGGTGAGATGGTCGTGATCGACGCGGTTTCATTATCGACAAGGTTGAAACTAGTTGTTCTTAGTTGACTCCTAATCTAACCATTTTTATATGAGCCTTCAACAATGCAATGTAAAAAGTATTATTTGAGGGGATTTTAAAATTAGATTAAAAATTAAATTTAGTCTCGAGTTAAATTTGGCACTCTTGAAAAACATAGTAGTTACTTCTTTATTCGAATCTACAGTTGAGTTTAATTTATAGATGTCAAAAGACTGGGTATTTTTTTGTTGATATATTTTTGTTTCGACTGGTTACTTATTGTAATTTGATACCACCTCGATTGTGACAGATTGTTACCCAAGGAAACACGAGCCCTCCACACGCTTGCGCCTACGCTTCTGAGCATGTGAGGAAATTCCACAACAAGTTCTGTCCATGATCTACATGGTCATCAGGCATGTCTCGCACAGCGCACCCCACAACTCCACCGAAGAACGTGTCGTCATCTGTAATCGTCACATGCGCTCTCCTTGAGGCGAAGCTAGCGTCTGACCAAACTCGGAGTGGACATTTTTTGTGACGAGACGACTGAACCGCGGTCTCGCTCGTTCACTTCCAACGACCTGGACAGATGGCACTCCTCTTTTTGTTGAAGGCTGTACAGTCGATACTGATACGATCTTCTTAGTCGAATAACTTTGCGCTTCAGCTGCTCCAGGAAGATGATTAGTTGAGACTGCGGCCTGTTAAACGGTAGCTTTGTTGGATAAACTCAGCTGGCTCTGCTGTAATAGGTAGGATAATTTGAAAGGTTGATGCGAAATGAAAATAATGATAAGATCTTGAGTTTAAGGAGATTATGTTTAATGAGATAACTATCGGGCCCTCTGAAGAGCTGTGAATAAAATTCACATTCAGAAATATTCTGAAATGTGTAAAAAAAAAAACTTTAGAGAATATATATATATATAACTGAACCTCCGAGGTTCTCTCTACTCAATCACATCAATATATAAGCTCAGCCTACTGCCATTCTCCTAGATAAAAAGGTTTTAAAATCTAAAAACCCCCAAAGTCTATAATTTCTCTACAAATTTAATCAAAATCCGATCATGTTTCAGGAGATTTCGTGATGAATGTGTACGTTTTTGGACTAACAAAACTTATCTGTTAATATGTAGTCTTAGAAAACTGATTTAAACGTATACATAATACACAGATGTGGATTTTGTTGATGGAAACTACTCCATAAGTAGGATAATTAAGGACAGGTGTACACACGTACAATTTGTTTTTCTCTTGTAATATGCATTATTAGAAAAAGGCATCAGCTGACGGAATGAGCCAAGGCATGCCAATGGCGGTGTTTATTAACAGGCCCCATTGTTCGGTGAAAATGTACAACGGATCCAGTTTCTTAAACTTTTGAGTAGTCTATAAAAAACTTAGTAAACTATAGGATATCAAGACGATTTTCGGCAAAACTCAAGATAGGGACAAAACAATTAAAGAAGTGTGACAGGTTATGTATCTGTTTGAAACCTAAAACTAAATGAACGTATAGAACAAAGAATATTACTAACTAAATGAACCCATAGAACAAAGAATAGCACTATGAACCCATAGAACAAAGAATATTACTAACTAAATTAACCTATAGAACAAAGAATATCACTCACTCTGGTAAATCCTGGTGTGATTGTCTATTTAAACTGTTTTTGAGGATTATTTCGTGGTATTTACCTAAACACTACATTGAATTTGAATATATTTTAGGTGAATATAAAATAAAGCGAACGCAGCGGATTATTACGATTCTTTTTAACGATTCGATTCGATTAAATCCACGAACACAAATGCAAAGGAAATTTTCCCAAAAAATGCTGATTTCTTGGAAATGCTGTAAAAAATTGGAAATAAAGAAAATCTTTTACACCAGAAACAATGTATAAAATATTAATAATATGTATTTTACCCACCTGAAGAGGGATATGACATACATTTCTTCCTACGACAATAAGTGAGATATACAACAAAAAAGATAGGCTAGTTTAGGTTAGGTTGGGTTAAGATAAGTTAGGTTAGCATATTTTAGCTTCATTATTATTAAATAAAATTTATGCATCAAAATACTACGAAAGTAACCTGACCTAACCTAAAATTACTTAAACAATCTAACCCAACTTAGTCTATCCTAACGTAACCTAACTGTTTAAATAACATAGCTCAGTTGCTATTTGTCGAAGGTGGGTAATGCATGCCATATTCGTGTTTAGGAGGATAATGTACATAACATTCATGTAATTTTCGTGAAAACAGTTTTTTTTTAATTTTTTTGTTAAAAATATTTATTTCTGGGTGAATATTCCTACAGATTTATCACCATAATATGTCAAATCCATTAACAAGAAAATAATGTTAACAGAAAACCATTAAATGATCTTTTGTTACATGAAGAAATGGTTCTCCTTGTAACGGTTATGAAGGATAATTGGTCGATAGTTGTGAAATGCCAAAACCACAAGACTTACAGGACTCTGGCATGTGACATGACATTTGGAGTCAGGTCGGGTTCTCCGTTGTAAGGTCACACAACAATGACAAGGCGCCCAGCAGTGCTACCACATTCCTCTCTCTACAGCCGGCCTGATGGGATACTTTACAACTCATTGTTCTTAAGGCCAGGAACAACTGTGTCCTTTACGTCTGCTCCTCACATTACCTGAACCACAAGACTTCCTCTGGCTTGTGAAGTGACATTTGGAGTTATTGCGTATAACAAAGGCATATAACATGGTGGACCATAGAATATTGAAAGAGAAACTGTGCAAGCTGGTGTTAAAGGATTTGCTCTTTACTGGTTATCCGTTGAGTTATCTTTCTGATAGACAATAATATGTCAAATTAATCTTGATGTATTGACGAAGAAATAATGTTGGTGTCACTCAAGGCTCCATTTTCGGCCCAATTTTATTTCTCATAATACATAAGTGAACGATTTGTGCTGTGGTAATTGTAATGGCCGTAAATGTGTGCTGATGACGTAGCTTTCACTTACTCGTATGACCAAGTCTACAACAGCTGGAATGAAGATTTACGAGTTGACATTTATGGTTTTGTCACAGCTTTATCACAAGTTAAAAAAAACAATTAATATATCATGAGCTCGATTGCAAAATTTTAATTATTTGCCAGTGTCTTGTTATTGGGAACATTGTCTTGATCAAAAGTATCTGTAATTAATTGTTTATTGTCTCAAATTTATCTTGTAAGACTACAATTGGAAGGAAATAATTACTGCATATACTAACCATGTTTCAAGTAGGCTAATTATGGCTAGAGCTTGTTGACAAATAAAAAATAAAATAAAAAGTGCTTCGAATTAACTAAGAAATATTGTACTTACATTTTTGACAGCCGTAGTAAATATTGATAGTTAGCATAGAAGATAAATAATGGTATTTCGTTTTAGGTTACGTTTGAGTATTTATTTGAGTCAAACAATCAAAGTAATTCATCAACTTTTAAACTAAGCACAACGAAATATTTTATTTAAACAATCTACTATTTTAAACTATAGTGACACCTATAAATCTTGCTACATTACTTCGCTCCCACCAATTAGCGGTGTGTAGACAACGTGACGTCATCGCGGCTAGGTCCACGTGGACCGTGGCAAATCGATTTGACAGCTCCTGTGTAGTGTCCCTCCAGGTTACTTCCAGGCGATGGGTCCTCTATACATTTACATAGCCTTCACGTTGTAATACCTTTGGTCACAGAACGTAGACCTTGCACGCTCTGGTGAAAGTAGTACAGCCTTCGGTCCAGGCAACATAAATCTACGAACTTCCTGTTGCCAAGATCTAATACGTTGTCTAATGTCTTTGATCTTCACGTAATGAGGATTATTGTTAAACATTCAATTGATAACCCAACAATACACAAATACCCTACAACAATGCTCAACAAACTCACGTACATAGGCAATCTCGTCAGGATATGTTAACTGAACAATCACAACTTAACTGCATGAAATTTTCAACATGGGGTTGAAGTGTTATTGTTTTTGATCCCCAGGTATTGTGATTGATAATGTTGTATGTTTAGAGTATTTTATTTGAGATAAATGTACTCAAAAAAGTTCTTTTAGAAAAAATAGTTAAAATTAATAATATAATGATGAATTTTGAAAACTAAAAAGCAATCAACATTAAGCAAGCCGTTTCTCAAACTGCTAAGTCACCGCTGGGATGTTGACTCAATCGGACCGAATACATGCTGTTTTATTTCAGCAGTACGTTCGTATTTATTATTGTAGTGAGTTTTAGTGAATCGAGAAATATGATGGGAGAGTGCATATTTCGTGTTCAGGTATGTTGTTTGGAAAATCCTTTCCGAACGAGATATACGAAGAGTGGTGTGAGAGCCCATTTGATGACGTGTTCAGGTAGATCGCTTGGAAAATCCTTTTTGAACGAGAAATACGAAGAGTGCTGTGAGAGCCCATCTCATGTCGTGTTCATGTAGGTTGTTTGGAAAATCCTTTCAGAACGAGAAGTATTAAGAGTGGAAGGAGAGCACAATAATTTCGTGTTTAGGTAGGTTGTTTGGAAAAGCCTTTTTGAACGAGAAATATTAACAAGAGTGGAAGGAGAGCAAAATGATGTCATGTTCAGGTAGGTTGTTTGGAAAAGCTTTTATGAACGAGAAATACGAGGAGTGCTGTGAGAGCCCATCTCATGTCGTGTTCAGGTGGGTTGTTTGGAAAAGACTTTTTGAACGAGAAATATTAAGAGTGGAAGGAGAGCACAATAATTTCGTGTTTAGGTAGGTTGTTTAGAAAAACCGTTTTGAACGAGAAATTATAATAGTGGTAGGAATGAGGAATTCGCTTTCTGAGTTTTTCACGATGGATTAAAGTTAGTTAAATTGTAATCACTTATCGATCTATGCAGTAAGTTCGATTCTGGCCACAAACGACCTCTGGCTTCGTGAACCAAGTTCAGACGATAGTTATTGTGAATAGTAAAGGTCCTTGTGTTACCATGTAATTATTGGACGCTGTAAACGGTGACAACTAACTCTGGACAATGTCCCCTCCACATGACTAGCTGACTCTGGCGTAAGTAGTCAGCACGATGAATTGTTCATGAACCTCGATCCATTGTTTGCTGATATAATGTGAGGAAATGCAACTGAACATAACCTATTTTTTATCATTTAAGGTATCTTTAATTTATAGAACAGCAATAAAGCGATCTATATTTATCCTTTGCGTCATAGTTCATTTTGGTTTTTAATCAAAACTATTCAAATTGTTGCATGAAAATATTTATTAATTCTAATTTAAATAAATTTTTAATTGGTTTGGCATTTATTATTTTTGCAGTAATTATTTTTGGTTTGTAATTAACATTTTTTAAATAGTTAAATAAAACCCAACAATAAATAATAACTTAATTCAATTTTTGATTGGTTAGCATTTATTACCTAGTTTGATGTTATTCAGGTAGTAAAGTATATTTAATTGAGGGAAATAATTAATAAATTTCCTTTGAATCATATTTAATATCTCTTGATGAGCTAATAGGATATAAGTTAATGCGTTTATTATGTTTATATTATTAATTTACCAAGGGGTATGACTACTGTATAAATTAATTTATTCATCACATAAATTAATTCAGTTTTATAATTCACAACTGTTGATAATTACCTTATAAAATTGTATCAATAATTAACGCGAGTATATGAGACTAATTGTATTCCAAGTAAATTGCGAAGAATGAAAATAAATTGGCAGAAAATTAACTGAGCGGTATTCACAACAGCTGTTACACTCTGTAGACTCCCATACATTTAACTGAACGTAGGCCTAATTCTCTTTGTCATAACACAAAATTATGTTATGATCAAACATTTTCCTAAAAAAACGTACATTTACGTTTATTTTATTTTTGCAAACAAGAATAATTGTTAAGAAACATTGTCGATAATTATGATCAAGCTATATGTGACCCCTAACCGACAGCCCTTGCTTCGCTACGGTGGCTATCTACACTTGCTTACCTTTACCTCCGTGATTCTTCCTCTAAACCATAACATAAATAATAGAAAAGCTCAGCCTGCAGCCATTATCTTAAATAGAAAAGTTTTGTAGTCTAGAATACATTAAAACTCTACTTTAGGGGGATTTAAAACAGTGCAATCATGTCAGAGTTAGTAGAAAAGACCTATTTCAACATGAAAACCAAATGGGCCAACATTTTTGTCATGTTTATGTTTTTGTGTCAGCTGATTGAAATAAATTATTAAATTAACGCCAATTTAATTTAATCTTACGAAAAAAGGAAACGTTGAAGACCTGTTCCAACCCATTACGAATGGAATTTCGAGAAATTTCTTAGTGGGTATCTACGATACAAAAGCCAACTTCCTTTCAAATTTCACCAAAATCTGTTCAGTGGTTCCAGAGATTTCTTGATGGGTGAGTACATAGTTTTTGGATTTTATAAATTAAGACTACAAAATAGTTTTTGTATTAGTCTAGGCCTCTTAAAACTCAAATGATTGAAAACTAAAAATGGAATTCAACAAGTTTTCTAAAAAAAATATTTAAATTAACAATTGTTGTCAAAATATTCACCATCTATAATAAAACTGCCATTAAACATGGAGGTTCTCTGAAGATTATATCACATTTGATACAAATGATTCATTCATTCAATGGTTTCTAAACACGTTTTTGTTACAAATGTCACATATGGTCTTGTGACAAAAAATAACAACAGATCAGAGGTCGGCGACCAATCGTTTCCATCATTCCGTTGTCCCAAATTGGAACAGTAATTGGACTAATTGGCGGTAACAGCGTCGATGGATTATCCACTTCATTAGTTTCAATCTGGCCGTTCCGAGTTCGCCAGTGGAATGATATGTCCGATCTAGATTGGCGATGGCAAAAAAAAAAAAAAACCGGGACACAGAGTAATTCCACAATGATTGAATTGAAAAAAAAAAAAAACAAGTGATTGCGACTCGCTGTTTGCAACCCTGTCAATATAATTAATTATTATTTTTTAAGATTATGTTTATTTATTAATTTATTACATTTTACTTTCTCCCATATGCGTTAGCATAGAGAAAGTATTGTGATCGTTAAAAAAAATATTTTTACAAGTTGATATAAAAATCCATTTTAGGGTCCCCTAAATCCAAAAATGAGGTTTTTCGAAAAACATTTAATGTCTGTCTGTATCTGTGTCCGTATGTGTGTATGTGCACTTGTGCAGTTCGCTGGAGGCTAAACTAATGGATCAATGTTTATGAAATTTGGTATGTATGTGTATTTAGCCAATATCTGCAGACCATTTTTCACTTTTTTAAATTTTAGTTTTTTTAATTTTTATTGGCAAAAACAATACAAAAATTGAATTTTCTCAAACATGGTTCTAACGACTTTAAATAATTTTTCAGAAAAAACTAAATTATATTTTCAAATATTTTAATAAAACCGTATGTCTCTAACTTGAATACCTTTTTTTAGTTATGTCAAAAAACTTATTTGGGAATCAAACTAGTAATTTTCAAAGTTTTTAGTGTTAAATATGAGAGAAAGTTTGTGCCAATTCTTTGAAACCATTTATTTATACAATCTTCCTTCACGCCATATTTTATGACTTTACGGTCATGCGGTTAATTGTAATAAAGTTGACCTTTGAACTCATAAATTTATGTTGCAAACAGCCACTCAAATGATAAACATTACAGAGGTCAAATGTAATTACTTTATTGTATTGCTCTAATTTTGCCTGAATAAAAATATTTATCTATTTTATCAACATGATAGAACTACAGTCTAACACAGTTATAGTCTCGTCGTGATCGATATCAGGTGCGGCAGGCCTGGCGTGGTTGGCACGCGGAGCGTGCAGGAATGTCCCCTAGTATATTGTTAAAGTAGCGTAAAACAAGCAACAATGAGTATCAAATTAATATGGTCTATCTATAAGCGTCACTCTTAAGGGGGTCTGATGGAGACCTACTATTTCTACTATTCATCATATTAAGGCATGTACATACCCAGTACTGTAGTGGGTATCTTATAACCACCCTAACTCAGTTTTTTAAATTCTTCAGAGGTAGTCATCATATTAGGCTTTAATTACATAACAGCAATGAATGGTTAGATACTTCATTGTGACTTGACGATTTGTCGGAAAATTATAATTTTTATTTAACTTTTGATATGTTATGAAATAAAAAATGGCGGGTATTAGAGTTGTAAATAGTAAATTAATTTATGATTTTAAAAAAATACATGTGAACAATCATAATTTTAAAGGAGGGTTCACTAGTAACTTTTACCATACTTTTTAAAACGATTATAATTTTACTACAAATCGTTAAGTCACAGTGCTTCAGATTTAATGAAATATAAATCCAATATGGCGTCAACCTCAGCATACTTTCAATTGATTACTTCGGAAAAATTACTTACAATTTGATAGCAAGCTCGGAGCTACGTAGGCCTACTGGGGATAGCACCTCAAACACGAGCCATATAAGGTATAACGTACACGAAACATCACTCGTCAAGGTGTAAATATAACTTTTTTACTGTAGCCAGTCGTAATCTTAAAAAAACTTATTACATTTTGACGGAGTCAAAATTGAAAAAGGAGTCTACAATCATAATAAGCACCGTTACTTTCATTTTGTTGAGTGACGAAATGACCCAGATATACGATAGTTAATATTCGAAAAATGAATTTATTAACTATTTATGGTCTATGAAAAACTAATTCATCCAAAATTGTTTATTTGGTAAATGATCCATAAACGTTATTTCCCTAACAGTTACAAAGCTATAATTATAGGAGTTCCTTGAGATGGGAGGGGCAAGTAATCAGGCCAAGTTCAGTGTTGGGCACTGTGCACTGTCGTTATTGTTTCTAAAGGGGCTGACGAAGGGGAGAGCGGGGAGTCATCTCTTGGCAACGCTCTTTTCTTCTTCCATTTACTTTATACTTTTAGTTTTTCACGTTTGAGACACTTAATTTGAGAAATATCTCGAGGGATCATTTCCTAGCAATTATTTACTTACATTTTTCATTCCTACTGGCAACTATTTATATAGATGCTGATCTTTATTGTTTATTGTTTGTATACATAAAATATGCGAGTTATATATTTAAATGATTTGCTTTTCATTAAGTTAAACAATCTGAAAATTCATTTGAAAACGTATACCATATATAACCATTTAAGGCTCCTTTGTGGACAAGTGAGTTTGTTTGCACTTCTGCCTTTAACGCGGGTGGTTACGTATTTTATTAAATACAAAATAAAGAAAATCGTTAACATAGCGACTTAAATATACATATTAGAAGTACAAATTAGTTTACAAAACAATTTTTACTCTAACGGCAAGCGAGTAATCAGTAGGAGTAATTTGCATAATTTTAAAGCGCTACGTGGTGGTAGCTTTTGGAACTACTCCCGGGGTGTTTAGCCTTAAATCCCAGATAACGAACACATTTAGCCAGAGGGGACTGTAAAGTTCATTCTTTAACAATGTTTATAGATCTTAAGTATAAATGCCACTTGGATTGAAAAATTTATTTTAAGATACTTCAATTATTACCTTAATTCCTCCTATATATCTCGTTACTTAGAGTTGGATAGTGTTATTCATTATTCATCATTAAGACGTCAATCGTTGGGACATGGACACATATGAGGAGTGAAAAAGTGTGATGAGTGTAGATGAGAGTGTAGTCATTGTTACTGACTAAGGTTGACTGTTATTTAGAAAGAGTCATCTATTAATATCCCATTACATAGGACAACTTAGGGAACTACATCTTTAAGTGGCATCCGAACCACGTAGCATTAGTCTGATTTTCAGCTAACTGACAAGCCCGATACTCAATTCTCTTCCCTACACAACTTCCGTAATGTTAATCTTACGAATTGAAGCGTTTTCACTCTTTTAGGCCAGTACATTCTTTAAATTTCCTGCCCTTTGATCGCTAAACCATCAAACGCTCGCTTTTAAAACGAACGCGATTAAATTTGAACTGAGAAACACAACTTTCCTAGATCATTTTATTTATCAAACTTAGACAAAAATGTTTATTTCAAGATTTTTGACTGTCTAACTACAATACAGTATATTTTAATATAGCAAAGAAATGGGAGAACATATATTAATCAGCCAAGATTATTTGATGCACTATCAAAGACAGATATAAGTGATGGAACATTTTTTGACTGTGAGACAACATGATGGGCTGACAACATGGCAAACGGTGATAATATTGTACATGAGCGTGGATTGTCAGTATAGTGTAGGGTGGTTGCGTAGTACGGTGATAGGTCAGATATTAGAATCAAGAAGTCGTGTGTGTGGTTGGACTGCAAGAGTAATGCTGGTCATTTTGTGACTGATTTATAAATCAAATTAAAATATCTTAATAGCAAACAAATGATCTTTATGTAAAATAGCGTCATGTAGTATTAAAAACCATCTAATAAACTGTGGTATTCATATATAACTTATTAAATAATATAACAGCAAAATTACAAAAATTTTTAATAAGACAGCCAATGCTCCACTTTATCTGATGATCAGCATAAGAATACATATATTTTTATCGACTGAATAAAAAAAATAAATAAACAAAATTATTTTGGGGGAAGACTTGACACTTCTTAAATCTGGCCACGTTACTCTTCTGTCTAATACTAAATTGGAGAATGTTATATAGTTTTGGACCATTATAATAAGCAATAGTATTCTTAAAAACTTTGTTTTTTTGGGAACTAAAATATTGTATATATTGTTACGTGATCTTGAATGATATTTACAGAAGTCATTATCAAACAATGTTTTTGAAATAAAATGTCATGCCTCTGATAAAGTCATTTACATATGACTCGTTACTAAATAAGTCAGTATCTTTCCCGAAATATATTTTACATTTGTATAAGCTTTACATGATTTTTAATTGCATCATATATATTACGAACGAATTGTATATGCCGTTTAAATATAATATTTGTACCTTGACGATGTGTCTTTATGGACGTTATAAGATTACGTTCCAACCAGGCGCAATATTTCTTCAACTAAAAAGTTTCATTCGACGAGCAAGTTGCAAAACTGCTTCCATTCTTCAGCGGTAAATTGGCAAGGGTTGGTGGTGGAGGGGGGGGGGAGATTAAACTACACAACAGGGGGTGAGCTATGGACCTCGGCGTGATGGATGGACCGCGGCGTCGGCTAAAAATTACCTCTACCGACGAGTCGTGGTCGATATTTCAACCTGAAAGCCGCCCGAGCACAATACTCGTCGAAATTAACTATTGTTTATTTACCGTCGGTCTATCGATTGTTGATGACCGAGTTGTTCAAAGTTAATTGGTTCTCAAATTTTCGAGGCAAAGGCCAAATCATGAGTCGATTTCGCACTCGGTTCTTTTTAGAACATACAACTTCCTACATATTTCAGTATCTCATTGGACTTTACAATGTTGATTTGGATGAGTTATTTGAGGCGTTACATCAATTAAACTGCACGGACCTCAAAATACAACTACAAAAATACTTTTGTTTTTCTCGTAATTGTTTCCATTCCATTAAATTTAGTGATATTTTACCTCATTCTACATTTACACAAAATTCTTTAGTTTCTACTAATGCATATTAATTGTGATTTGTTGTTTTGTTGATGAATAGTCGTGTTTCTTAGCTGTAAGTATAAGTTAATTTTTGTTTAATTAGTATTTAGTTTTCTTGTGAGCATGTTAATTTTCTCCTATTTTTATTCTAGTCTAGTGCTTATGATTTGGTTAGTATTGAATTCGATACTGTTAACTCCTGTGCGTGGGCAAGGATTTGTATTTTCCCTTGCACGTTGGTAAATTATTTCTAGCGTATTATTTACTACACATAGTTAGATGTAGCGTCTAATTTTATTGTTTACTACGTATACACATTATTTTATTTTCATATCAACTACAGTATTATGTTCTATTGTCTATTCTGAAAATAAAAAAAAATTATTATTATTACATAATGTACACAGAAATAAATCAGTTTTGATCTTATGCATGATAGATAATAGCCAAATATCCTTCATATTAAACGATTATATCCATAAACATTATTATGTACCTCACGGGAGATTTACTAGTAATTCTGGATTTAATTTAACGAATATAGAGGGGGGCATTTCACTTTACGAAATACACCAAAACAAGGGTTTCTATTTCAAGAATTCGGTTCGCCATAATGATGTATTGTTTCGTAATCACTTAAAGCTTCATTGTGTATTTTCCTATTTTTATGAATTTTTTAACTTCACTTACCAGTTCACACGGGCCTGCAGACATTTGCGTGAAATTTATTGAAGTAGTTAAGTACCGACCGTTAGCTCAGTTGGGGATTCGAACCTTAGACATTCCCTCCGCAGTCCGAAAGCCATTAAGCCACCACGCCGGAAACATAATGTGAGGTTAAAGGCAGGTTAGTTTTAACTAATTATTCTTAAATATCCTTTAATAAATAACAACATATAAAATTGTATAGGCCTACAGTTTTTTAGAAAACCACAAACTTTACACGTTTGATTGATACTAACCATCGCCAGAGACGTTGGATTAGCAATATTTTAACCATTGCTAGGCAGGTTGTATCAGTTTTTTTTTTTATTTATTTATTTATTCATAAGACGCCGATCGTCAAGATATGGGCGAATATGGATTTCGAATGAGTGTGATGAGTGTATATGAGCGAATGTAGTCATTGTTACAAACTAAGGCCGACTATTCCTTAGAAAGTGTCATTAATTAATAGCCCAATGACAAATGAAAAGCCGGTGGTTATCAGCTGATCCTTCTCAAAATGTATTGACTCTGATTGGGATCGAACTGAGAACCTTTAGCACATGAAGCTGGGATTGAACCAACTACGCTACCGACCAATTCCAGTAACATTTTAACCATTGCCAGGCAGATTGTATCAGTAATATTTTAACCATTGCCAGGCAGGTTGTATCAGTAATATTTTAACCATTGCCAGGCAGGTCGTATCAGTAATATTTTAACCATTGCCAGGCAGGTCGTATCAGTAATATTTTAACCATTGCCAGGCAGGTCGTATCAGTAATATTTTAACCATTGCCAGGCAGATTGTATCAGTAATATTTTAACCATTGCCAGGCAGGTCGTATCAGTAATATTTTAACCATTGCCAGGCAGGTCGTATCAGTAATATTTTAACCATTGCCAGGCAGGTCGTATCAGTAATATTTTAACCATTGCCAGGCAGATTGTATCAGTAATATTTTAACCATTGCCAGGCAGGTCGTATCAGTAATATTTTAACCATTGCCAGGCAGGTCGTATCAGTAATATTTTAACCATTGCCAGGCAGGTCGTATCAGTAATATTTTAACCATTGCCAGGCAGGTCGTATCAGTAATATTTTAACCATTGCCAGGCAGGTTGTACCAGTAATATTTTAACCATTGCCAGGCAGGTCGTATCAGTAATATTTTAACCATTGCCAGGCAGGTCGTATCAGTAATATTTTAACCATTGCCAGGCAGATTGTATCAGTAATATTTTAACCATTGCCAGGCAGATTGTATTAGTAATATTTTAACCATTGCCAGGCAGGTCGTATCAGTAATATTTTAACCATTGCCAGGCAGATTGTATTAGTAATATTTTAACCATTGCCAGGCAGATTGTATTAGTAATATTTTAACCATTGCCAGGCAGGTCGTATCAGTAATATTTTAACCATTGCCAGGCAGATTGTATCAGTAATATTTTAACCATTGCCAGGCAGGTCGTATCAGTAATATTTTAACCATTGCCAGGCAGATTGTATCAGTAATATTTTAACCATTGCCAGGCAGATTGTATTAGTAATATTTTAACCATTGCCAGGCAGGTCGTATCAGTAATATTTTAACCATTGCCAGGCAGATTGTATCAGTAATATTTTAACCATTGCCAGGCAGATTGTATTAGTAATATTTTAACCATTGCCAGGCAGGTCGTATCAGTAATATTTTAACCATTGCCAGGCAGATTGTATCAGTAATATTTTAACCATTGCCAGGCAGGTCGTATCAGTAATATTTTAACCATTGCCAGGCAGGTCGTATCAGTAATATTTTAACCATTGCCAGGCAGATTGTATTAGTAATATTTTAACCATTGCCAGGCAGGTCGTATCAGTAATATTTTAACCATTGCCAGGCAGATTGTATTAGTAATATTTTAACCATTGCCAGGCAGGTCGTATCAGTAATATTTTAACCATTGCCAGGCAGATTGTATTAGTAATATTTTAACCATTGCCAGGCAGGTCGTATCAGTAATATTTTAACCATTGCCAGGCAGATTGTATTAGTAATATTTTAACCATTGTCAGGCAGGTCGTATCAGTAATATTTTAACCATTGCCAGGCAGGTCGTATCAGTAATATTTTAACCATTGCCAGGCAGATTGTATCAGTAATATTTTAACCATTGCCAGGCAGGTCGTATCAGTAATATTTTAACCATTGCCAGGCAGGTCGTATCAGTAATATTTTAACCATTGCCAGGCAGGTCGTATCAGTAATATTTTAACCATTGCCAG
The DNA here is from genome assembly GCA_035578905.1 of Stictocephala bisonia. Classification (NCBI taxonomy): domain Eukaryota; kingdom Metazoa; phylum Arthropoda; class Insecta; order Hemiptera; family Membracidae; genus Stictocephala; species Stictocephala bisonia. Next base: position 1,787,506 of record JAQJVL010000070.1, read on the forward strand.
GCAGGTCGTATCAGTAATATTTTAACCATTGCCAGGCAGGTCGTATCAGTAATATTTTAACCATTGCCAGGCAGGTCGTATCAGTAATATTTTAACCATTGCCAGGCAGGTCGTATCAGTAATATTTTAACCATTGCCAGGCAGGTCGTATCAGTAATATTTTAACCATTGCCAGGCAGGTCGTATCAGTAATATTTTAACCATTGCCAGGCAGGTCGTATCAGTAATATTTTAACCATTGCCAGGCAGGTCGTATCAGTAATATTTTAACCATTGCCAGGCAGGTCGTATCAGTAATATTTTAACCATTGCCAGGCAGGTCGTATCAGTAATATTTTAACCATTGCCAGGCAGGTCGTATCAGTAATATTTTAACCATTGCCAGGCAGGTCGTATCAGTAATATTTTAACCATTGCCAGGCAGGTCGTATCAGTAATATTTTAACCATTGCCAGGCAGATTGTATCAGTAATATTTTAACCATTGCCAGGCAGGTCGTATCAGTAATATTTTAACCATTGCCAGGCAGGTCGTATCAGTAATATTTTAACCATTGCCAGGCAGATTGTATCAGTAATATTTTAACCATTGCCAGGCAGGTCGTATCAGTAATATTTTAACCATTGCCAGGCAGGTCGTATCAGTAATATTTTAACCATTGCCAGGCAGGTCGTATCAGTAATATTTTAACCATTGCCAGGCAGGTCGTATCAGTAATATTTTAACCATTGCCAGGCAGGTCGTATCAGTAATATTTTAACCATTGCCAGGCAGGTCGTATCAGTAATATTTTAACCATTGCCAGGCAGGTCGTATCAGTAATATTTTAACCATTGCCAGGCAGGTCGTATCAGTAATATTTTAACCATTGCCAGGCAGATTGTATCAGTAATATTTTAACCATTGCCAGGCAGGTCGTATCAGTAATATTTTAACCATTGCCAGGCAGATTGTATCAGTAATATTTTAACCATTGCCAGGCAGGTCGTATCAGTAATATTTTAACCATTGCCAGGCAGGTCGTATCAGTAATATTTTAACCATTGCCAGGCAGGTTGTATCAGTAATATTTTAACCATTGCCAGGCAGGTCGTATCAGTAATATTTTAACCATTGCCAGGCAGGTCGTACCAGTAATATTTTAACCATTGCCAGGCAGGTCGTATCAGTAATATTTTAACCATTGCCAGGCAGGTCGTATCAGTAATATTTTAACCATTGCCAGGCAGGTCGTATCAGTAATATTTTAACCATTGCCAGGCAGGTCGTATCAGTAATATTTTAACCATTGCCAGGCAGGTCGTATCAGTAATATTTTAACCATTGCCAGGCAGGTCGTATCAGTAATATTTTAACCATTGCCAGGCAGGTCGTATCAGTAATATTTTAACCATTGCCAGGCAGGTCGTATCAGTAATATTTTAACCATTGCCAGGCAGATCGTATCAGTAATATTTTAACCATTGCCAGGCAGATTGCATCAGTAATATTTTAACCATTGCCAGGCAGATTGTATCAGTAATATTTTAACCATTGCCAGGCAGATTGTATCAGTAATATTTTAACCATTGCCAGGCAGATTGTATCAGTAATATTTTAACCATTGCCAGGCAGGTTGTATCAGTAATATTTTAACCATTGCCAGGCAGATTGTATCAGTAATATTTTAACCATTGCCAGGCAGGTTGTATCAGTAATATTTTAACCATTGCCAGGCAGATTGTATCAGTAATATTTTAACCATTGCCAGGCAGGTCGTATCAGTAATATTTTAACCATTGCCAGGCAGATCGTATCAGTAATATTTTAACCATTGCCAGGCAGATTGTATCAGTAATATTTTAACCATTGCCAGGCAGGTCGTATCAGTAATATTTTAACCATTGCCAGGCAGGTCGTATCAGTAATATTTTAACCATTGCCAGGCAGGTTGTATCAGTAATATTTTAACCATTGCCAGGCAGATTGTATCAGTAATATTTTAACCATTGCCAGGCAGGTCGTATCAGTAATATTTTAACCATTGCCAGGCAGGTTGTATCAGTAATATTTTAACCATTGCCAGGCAGGCCGTATCAGTAATATTTTAACCATTGCCAGGCAGGTCGTATCAGTAATATTTTAACCATTGCCAGGCAGGTCGTATCAGTAATATTTTAACCATTGCCAGGCAGGTCGTATCAGTAATATTTTAACCATTGCCAGGCAGGTCGTATCAGTAATATTTTAACCATTGCCAGGCAGGTTGTATCAGTAATATTTTAACCATTGCCAGGCAGGTTGTATCAGTAATATTTTAACCATTGCCAGGCAGGTTGTATCAGTAATATTTTAACCATTGCCAGGCAGGTCGTATCAGTAATATTTTAACCATTGCCAGGCAGGTCGTATCAGTAATATTTTAACCATTGCCAGGCAGGTCGTACCAGTAATATTTTAACCATTGCCAGGCAGGTCGTATCAGTAATATTTTAACCATTGCCAGGCAGGTCGTACCAGTAATATTTTAACCATTGCCAGGCAGGTCGTATCAGTAATATTTTAACCATTGCCAGGCAGGTCGTATCAGTAATATTTTAACCATTGCCAGGCAGGTTGTACCAGTAATATTTTAACCATTGCCAGGCAGGTCGTATCAGTAATATTTTAACCATTGCCAGGCAGATTGTATCAGTAATATTTTAACCATTGCCAGGCAGGTCGTATCAGTAATATTTTAACCATTGCCAGGCAGATTGTATCAGTAATATTTTAACCATTGCCAGGCAGGTCGTATCAGTAATATTTTAACCATTGCCAGGCAGGTCGTATCAGTAATATTTTAACCATTGCCAGGCAGGTCGTATCAGTAATATTTTAACCATTGCCAGGCAGATTGTATCAGTAATATTTTAACCATTGCCAGGCAGGTCGTATCAGTAATATTTTAACCATTGCCAGGCAGGTCGTATCAGTAATATTTTAACCATTGCCAGGCAGATTGTATCAGTAATATTTTAACCATTGCCAGGCAGGTCGTATCAGTAATATTTTAACCATTGCCAGGCAGGTCGTATCAGTAATATTTTAACCATTGCCAGGCAGGTTGTATCAGTAATATTTTAACCATTGTCAGGCAGATTGTATCAGTAATATTTTAACCATTGCCAGGCAGGTTGTATCAGTAATATTTTAACCATTGCCAGGCAGATTGTATCAGTAATATTTTAACCATTGCCAGGCAGATTGTATCAGTAATATTTTAACCATTGCCAGGCAGATTGTATCAGTAATATTTTAACCATTGCCAGGCAGGTCGTATCAGTAATATTTTAACCATTGCCAGGCAGATCGTATCAGTAATATTTTAACCATTGCCAGGCAGATTGTATCAGTAATATTTTAACCATTGCCAGGCAGATTGTATCAGTAATATTTTAACCATTGCCACGCAGGTCGTATCAGTAATATTTTAACCATTGCCAGGCAGGTCGTATCAGTAATATTTTAACCATTGCCAGGCAGATCGTATCAGTAATATTTTAACCATTGCCAGGCAGATTGTATCAGTAATATTTTAACCATTGCCAGGCAGATTGTATCAGTAATATTTTAACCATTGCCAGGCAGATTGTATCAGTAATATTTTAACCATTGCCAGGCAGGTCGTATCAGTAATATTTTAACATTGCCAGACAGGTTAGAGCAGAACTATTTTTACCATTACCAGGCAAGTTAGAGCAGGAATATTTTTCTAAGTGCATTTAATTAGCCCGTAATACCCTTTGACAAAGAAGAAAGAAGACATTTCAAAACAAGTATGTTAGTGTATTATTCGGCATTTCCTCCAACAAAAATAATTTGTTTCGAACTTTTCCTAAATAGAATAATGAATTTAAAATTAGTATATACAGAAGTTGAAAGTGGAATTCTTACAATTCGTTCATGTCTGCGCGGATAATACCTTCGCACAGGTTGCCGACCTCGGATGGCAAGTTTCAAACCTCGTGCGTTGGATTGTTGCAACTCAGAGACATGCCACCTTATTCCCTGATGGTGGTAAAGGGGACCATTACCACTGTAAATTACTGAAGTTACACCGAAGATACTTTCGAACTATTACTAACACTAACATTTCCACTATTTCACTACCACCATGATTACATTTTATTCACTATTCATTTTATTGACTAATGCACTAATGCTCTTTTAACTATAGTCGGCATTAGTGGGGCAGTGCTGTAATCCAGCTACATGGAGATAAATGTTGTGAGGATTGTAAACGATAGATATACTTGAACCTCTTAGTGTTGACACAGCGTCCACTCAATGATTGCCATCGACTTGGACACTACTAAGGACGCCTCGGGTGTCCGTGTTGGGTGGCACCCATGTTTTGGCGGTTTTCGTTGGAGGAATCGGCCCCTTTTACGTCTAAATATTCAATTTAAATTCTAACTTCAATTTAAAATTATATTATAGACCTCATATCATTGTGGAGATATAAAGAGCGAAATAATTAAATTTAGCATTTTTTTATATTTTAAAACCTCGGTGGGTGAATTCCAAACACTGATAGGAAAACAAGTTTACTTTAAATGTATTGCCTATTTTCGAAGTAGTGAAATTAGTGTGTTAAATGTACTTGAAACATTTATTACTTCGGTGTTGATTATTACAAGCGTATTTTGAAAAATCACGAATTTAACTGATGAAAAATTAAATCCGAAACGTTAAATCCATTTTACGCACGTGAAGTGTAAGTACAATATTGAAAAATAATGCTATGTGGTTAGTGTAAATTGAATGAAATCATTATCGATATAAGTGCCATCACGCAATCAAACTAATGACAGAAACATTTGGAAAAATCCGAACAATAGTGTGAAAAGTCAATTAAATCGATTAGTGTACTTCGAATGAAACAGTTATTATGTAAGTAAATGCAAACACAATCTGTGTGAATTCAAAAAATGCATTTAAAGTAGATTTAGAAGACCAGTGACTCGATCATTTAAATAAAAGCATCACACATCAAATTATTGGTTCTCACGAATACCCTTTATGGGGTTTAATACATTATACATCGATTTTGAAGGTGAACGAATCCATTATTTAAATAAAAGCATAAAACCTCAAAGTATTGGTGGTCACGAATTCCCCCTATGTATGCAACCTCACATCGATTTGTTTAACTCGAATAACTCCATTATCTGCACAAATGTAATTACATCATCAAATTATTGATAGATCACGATCTCGATAAGCCGTTTCAGATCGATTTGTGTAACTCGAATGAATCCATTATCTAAATAGACGCAATCAAGAGAGGTGTAATGACGGAGACATCAATACTAGACGCTAAAACCACAGTGTCTGTGGCGAGACCTAGCTAATGTCGTGTTCTGCATTAGCATATTAATGGCGTCTCATTACCATTAACATTGTACACTGATATTACGTAGTGAAGCATCATGTTCCGAGTCTGTGTGTTCTCATAATAACCTCATACACGGTACGTTAGTGGAACATCTTTATTAAAACTGCATCGACTCAGGCAGAACTACATAATAGTTAGAAAAAAACTTTAGAACTAAGATAAAGAAAATGATGTATTATTTACTCATGAGAAATATGACAAAACTTATATTACACATAAGTCATAAAATTAATGGCAATTCCAGTACACAAATAGCAGCTAAAATTTCATCATCAATCCAACGACACACATTTCTCTTCAGAGTCTATTCACAAACCTCTCAAAAATGTAGATAAATATAAGGAAATTGATCTGTTTAGCCTATATTACTAAAGAATATTATTTTTTTATTCATGTGACTTATCTGACAGAGAATACTTCCAACAGTGTTTCGAAAAATATCCAACTTTTCGAATTAACATAAAAGCTTTACCCAATTCCTGTATGGAATTTTAAACTTGAACTTTTTTAAATAGAACACAATTATTGTCTAGAGCACCCTGAGATTAGATTTAAATTTTATCCCTTGATGTATTTTTTAATATAAATAACTATAGTTTTAATTTATTATTTTATGTTTTTAATAAGCTAAAACTATTTGGAAAAAATCTAATATCACGGGGTACTAGTACCATTTATCTTGTAAAGCATGTTGAATTCTGATAGACATATATTACAAAATGTAAGTGGGAAACATTTTCAGGTGAAATAATGTTCAACTGCAACACTGATAACTGTAATGTTCACTGCCTAGTGTCCAAGAGGTGAAGTGGAGTCAACTGCCACGACTGTTCAAACCACACAAAGGTTTGGGATCGGACGGACAGACGACAACCGGTCTTCTGATAGTCAACGGAGTTGCAAGTAGATCCAAAGTCAACACCAGGTAGAAGGTCGGAGGCTCGATTTTGACTAAATTTATCACTGGAGAAGAAGAGCACAAACAAAAACTAGTGCATCCTTTGAGATTAACGTCAAAATCGAGGTCCAAACTACACACAAACTAGGGGACACCCCCGGATGCTCAACGCCAACATGTGTGTTACAAAACAGGTACATAACTTACATTGTGTTACAACTATAGGTGTAAAGTACATGTTAAACAATGTGAGTTTTGTACATAAACAAGTACTTCAAAGTAAAAGAAGTACTAAGGATGGTAATGAAAGACCTAGCTAAGTCGTAGAACTAAGTTGGCGGCCTTCCATTAGTACCTAAGTGGGCGCAGCTCCCTCGTTTCGTGTCCAAATCTTAACAACTTAGCCCGGTAATTTCATCAGTACGTTTGGGAGAGCCAAGTTCTACCCCACTAACTTTCAGATTACTTAAGCCCCTTTCGCCAGACAATGGGCGAGAGAGTAAATTACAGCCCGGAGTTTTCAATCACAACTTGTATTTCACAGTTAAGAGTCTGCTTAGGCTGTCGGCCATGTTGATTTAATCCCATAAGAACAATGTTATTTGTGAATCCATATTTTTCCGTTATTTATTGACCAAAGTTTGTGTATGAGGCGTCATTTTCAATGTTATCATATTGTTATTGGGCTTGCTTTTGATGTTTTGAATACATACGTCTAATATTGAAAAATGGGTGAAAATAAAAATGTCAAACTAAATATTTTTATATTTTTTCTATAAAAGTAATTGGGAATTCACAAACCAATTCCAACGTGCAATTTCATTCTTGATCAAATGTAATTTGTGTGAACAAAAAATCTGTTTATAATAACTGTTTGATTTGGATACGCGTGATGATATGTTCGGTTCGAAAATAATAATGTTCTTATGGGATTAAAACCAACTTGGCCGACAGCCTCTGCAGACTCTTAACTAATTAAAGCCTCAGTTCAATCTGTAACTGATACAGGCATATTTACTTCAATTTAACAAGATTTTAATCTATATTTAAAAAATGCACTTTGATGAGTCCCAATAGAAGTAAACACTTTAATGGACAGACCTGGTTTTTAACGTCTTCCAAGTTATATTACAGTTACAAAAAAATTGTCACCAAGTAGGAAAATTTCCCCGTCTAAAAGAGTTAATCCTAATTTTCTATAAGTTTGTTTATAACATTGTTCATAACAAATGTTAAGCCATACACTATATATCCAAATCACCTGTATGCCATACTTGAAAAGAGTAGCCTTAATATTCATGAAAAAATTGAAAATTTTAAAATAATGATTGGTTTTAGGTTTACATTAATTTAACAATAAATAGACAAGAGACTACAGTCGATTTTTTCTCAAATCACAAATCCACTGGAATCTTGATATATGTTAAACTATTATAAACTAAACTTTTTAGCAGGTGTGTCTTTTTAATTAGATTATTAAATGAAATTTCAAGTCGATGGCTATACCATGCTGTGCTTTTTATTTTACAAAGAGATCGTCCAACCGAAAAAGAAAAGAAAGATTTCATCTGAGAGTATTGCTTCCTTCTTGTACATCAGTCTGAGCCACCCTCCACCCACAGGGATGGGGAGGGACACCCTCCCGGGGGTACATTCTCCGTTAATATCCGCTCGTTGAGAGCTTCTTTTCTTTGTCCACTGAAGCGACTTCAGTCAGTAGTTGGGGGATGAGATCTCCCCGCCAATTCACTGAACACTCTTCACTACAAAGACGTCTACCCACATATTCATCCAATCGTTAAACTGGACTGATTAGACGGTGCACATCAGGGTTTAACCCAATTAGTGTCCTTAGGCTGATCAGTGTGAGTTAATTAAAACCGGGTACATTACAAATACAGAGTTAGGCCAGGATAAAATGAAGTTTGAATACAAATTGGTGTTGATGAAGGCAAAGTGAATTACGAAGATTGGTGTGGTTGTGGATAAAAACATTTTAATTGAAATCAGCCGAACATTAATCAATTCCTTAATGAAATTGGAATAGATTTAATAAATTGTAGATAATTTATGGATCTTTAAGCAAATCTCAGATTATTTTTACAACTCTACTTCTATTTTTTTATTCTCAAGACGCTGATCGTCAAGATTTGGATGAATATAGATTTCGAATGAGAGATGAATGCAAATAAGAGAATGATGTCTTTATTACTAAGTAATGCTGGATATTTCTTAGAAAGAGTCGTTAATTAGAAGCTTAATGCCAATGAACAGCTGGTGGTTACCAGCTGATCCCTTTCAAAAGTTGTTAAGATTCTGATTGGTATCGAACTAAGAACGTTTACCTTATGAAGTTGGTCTTTAACCTGTGGGTCAGATTAGTTCAATATACTTTGGGTACGAGATAATCCTGTGAAATCAGTTGATTAACTCGGTACAAGGCTTGTTATGCTGTAATGACTCTATGACGTAGTAAAACACCCACAATTATCAACGCTCTAATCACTACTGGCACTTGGACTCTTAAGTGCAGTGACTCGGTAAATTTAGCACCTGTTTGCAATTTAAGGACGTGCTACCGTGACGTCACTTGTCAGTTTACGCAGAGCTACAGTTTCTCGTGGACAACAGGGTCAGTGGGCTGAGCTGCTGGCGACATTCCCGCGCGAGCTACCACGCTTTCCCACCGATGACACTAATATCTGAGGCCAACAGGCCTTGTGATGGTCTCCGGTGGCAACAATGAGTTGGGCTAGAACAACACACCTGAAGGGTAACGACAGAGAAAGGGCACGATTCGGCTGATGATAGTAATTGCCGAGAAAATGACGGCGATACAAGAGAAGGGAGAGATTATGGCGAGGCGAAAGAAGAACAAGAATATTACCAAGCTGAAAAAACAACCAAATGGAAATAAGAGAAGTCAATGCATTCGAAATCCTGCAATGCATTAAAATTCATAAATCATCGTTCTAATATATTGATCATAGCAACATTAAAAAAAAAAAATAATAATAATGATCATGAAATTTCTAGAGGTAGTACATTGTTCGCGTTAGATTCGAAGGACGATTTTGTTATATGATTGGTTTACCAGATCATACTTGTATTTACGATTCAAAAGACCATTAAAACTTGTTTTGAGAAAAATCAAGAACTTAACTATGTACATCTATTGTTTTACAGTTTTCATAACCCAAAAAGGAAGAACGTCATACTGAGGCAACTCTTGACTAAAAACAAAACAATTTGCATCATTCTTCGAGAGCTTAACATGGCTCTATTTTGATAAATACGTCAACAATTACTTAAATTCCAAAAATTCTCGTTAAATACAGCCGTTTTAGTTTACTAGAACCACTATGGCACATGGGCATCAAAGAGGGGATGAATTTATTTTGATTAACAATTTGAATATTGAGGCTATTATAAACCCCAAGAGGAATATATATTATAATAAATAACGAGAGTTTTTGTATATTGGTGTTAATGTACATTGTATAGCATGAATAATTATAAAGTATATTGGGAAAACAAATTGCTCTGAAATAACAAAATATATATCAGTCACGTATGGGTGAACTGAATGACGTGAAGTACAATTGACGCTGGTTTGATGATTTAGCCTTTCTTTGTGCCTACACACTGATTTCTTTTTTCAGAACGTGCTTTTTTTCATTTTCGATTGACCAGGTTGTTCCTGTTCTTTTCCCCGCCCCTCTCCGACCAACTTTTCGATTCAATATATTTCGATAGAATTTGTTCCAGTCTGCAATTTAAGTAAAATGTCAATAAAATATACAGTGTGTCCCAGCATCGACTGTCGCATATATTAGAGGACTGTTTGTCAGATCAATACAAGCCAGTAATGTCATATAACATTGGTCCTATCTCGATTTGTTTTCTGTCTATGTGTGTATATGTTTTTTTAAAATATTTGAATATCTTGAAAACCGTTTGACTTACATTACTGAACTTTCGTATGAAAGCTAATTTAAAACGACTCATTTAATGTAAAAAGGCTGAATATCTAAGTTTATCAGCTTCAAAATGACGGCTGTCTAAAAACTTCAAAGTCAAATATGAAAAAACTACACATTTTGCATTAAAATGTTACGACACAACATGCCAAATTCAATGGTTTTAATTTAAAGATCGGTTAATAAATAGCAGAGGAAACTCTTTTTTGTTACTGAAAGCATTGTTGCATTCACATAACAATGCTTTCAGTTACATAAAAAAAAGAAGAGTTTTCCTCTATTATTTACCAACCGGTCTTTTAAATTGTCATACCATTAAATTTGACATAACTTAACCCACAAATATTGTGTCTTAACATTTTTATCTTGTAGTTTTTTGATACTTGATTTTGAAATTTTCAGACAGCTACCATTTTGGAACCGATAATCCTAGACATTCAGCCTTTTTACACGAATTGTAAAAAGGCTGAATTTTTTCAGGTTTTTTCAACCTTTTAAAATTTTTTTAGGTCAATTTTCATACGAAAATTCAGTATTGTATGTCAAACGGTTTTTTGATATATTCAAATTTTAGTAAAAACCACACAGTCACATGAACAGAAAACGAATCGATATAGGACTCATGTTATATGGCATTATTTGCTTGTATTGACCTGACAAACAATCCTCTAAAATATGTGACAGTCGAAGCTGGACACCCCGTATATTATATAAGTGTTAACAAAGAAGGACTTTTAAGGAAATAATAAGAATTTCTTCAATGTTCCACATTTTAACAAATTGGTTTCTAAAATCTAAAAAGCTAAAATATATCGAAGTGTTTAGATTTTCATTTATCATATAATTTTCAAACAATTATCAAGAATATATATATATATATATATATATATATATATATATATATGTGTGTGTGTGTGTGTGTGTTTATAACAATTCCATGTAGGCTTACAACTAGAAAAACATAGTAAACCACCCAGTAATTTAACCATCATTGTTAATTATTTCTAATTTTATTTCTTGAAAATATGAATTGAGTCACTTGCGCCTTTCCCTGTTGATGAATGTGGGTGGAAACCCCCTCCCTCCCCCGGCTTTAAAGCGCTCTTGGTTCGGTCGGCTTAGATAAGCTTGGTACAACTTTACCGACCCCAGCCACGTCATCCCAGAACCACCACAGGCTAGGGATGGCAAATATTTTCAACATATCGACATCGAATTACCGATAAATCGCAAACCAAATATCGATCTAACGATAGTATGGAAAGAAAATTATTGTAAATTGTGGAAAATGGAATTGTGAATCATTTATCTGTATAAAATTATGCACTAACTCGTATGTCATGACGAAAAATACGCTCATGTTTTGCTGACCGTATTAAGAATATCTTACTGAATGTAAAAATTAAATACATTTATCTACACGGAAAAAGTTGTGTTCTGAAGGGTTGAAAGATAACAATTCAAAATGAGTATAAAATTAAATATAATTATTACAGAACAATGTATTAACATTCGTATAGAATCGCCACCCATTCCACCTACTGGTCTTCAATAAACTACATTTTTGTGCGTTAACCTCACGAAAAAAAACGAAATGAAGTTACTTTATTATTTAATGCATGTTTTGTACGTTTGTTTTTCATTTTGATTTTGAGGAGAGAGTATAACTTCAATATTTAGTGTTATGATATATTGGACCAAAAATCGATATGGTCGATGTTATCGAAAGATAATATCGATACTAATATATCGATATATTGAAACATATTTATCGATATTTCCGATTTATCGATATATCCATCGGGGGCTACTACTGGCCCCGTCGACACTTAATGACCTTCGCGGGGCTTTAGCGTATCTCGTGCCATAAAAAAACACATTCACGAACCGAAAATTCTTGAAAGTGCGGAATATAGCGTCTTGTTTAATGGAAGCTATAAATCAGTGACCGACAATACTTTGGGTCTGGGTCTGTAGATTAGCAATCACACTGTAATAATCCCTGAAATTACTAAATTTACATCTAGTTAGTTACAATATATTTGTTTATTTGTTTTTATTTGTTCTTAAGCCACCGATCGTCAATAAAAAGGAGAATATGGATTTCGAATGAGTGTGATTAGTATGGATGAACCAGTGTAGTCATTTTTACAAACTATCCCTTAGAAATAATAGCCCAATGACAAATGATCAGCCGGTGGTTATCAGCTGATCCCTTTCAAAACTTGCTATGATTCTGATTGGGATCAAACTGGGGACCTTCAGCTTATGAAGCTGGACTACTGAATAATTTTCTTACATGAAGAGAAATGAGCAGAAAATAAATAAATGTGTGTTCGCATATCTCATCTTATATCGACCTGGACTGAAGTACGTTCGATTGTAGTAACTAGACACAGAATTATTGTTTCGCGAATTATTGTTGTTTGGAGTGATTACTTTCAGTTCAGTTGTAAGCGTCAAGCTTGGTCAGTTGGTCCAAACCTCTCAAGCAAGATTCAAGTGGACCTCTCGCGATTTGAACCCGCGACCACTAGGCTAGGAAGAGGCCCTCCAGCACAACAAATTGGTTATAAATAAACGTCCGTATTTATCTATTCTTTGTAAGACCTATGTTGAATGGTTCATTAGAATGTTACGACTATTTCTGTATTCCTAAGCGGAAAAAAACAAAATTTGTTTTGTATGTGGTTTTGTAGTTATTTCAGTGGAGAATGTTGGTTGCTTAGGGTAATTTAATTTTTTTAAATCTTAACGATTGTGGGGATTAAGTAGGCTACTTAGAATTGTTCTAATTCAAATAATAATTGGAATGATGGCATTAACAAATAGGGAAAAATAAAAAGTTACCAACATTAAGCATTTATTCAAGAATTAGCCAGAATTTAAATAATTAACACCGATTATTGAACTTTAAAGTGGAGCTATGTTTTTGCTTGATTTGAGAAATATGTAACATTGGTTTTGTAGAGAGTAGATTCGAGCTGGCCAGAAGGCACCAGAAGCTCTGATCAATCCAGCCAACCCCCTTCCCCCTTCGATTCTGCCCACCATAGAAGGAATTTCAAGCTGAGTAGTATAGTGGCAAACATGGTATATTGTCACTGTTCTGCTGTCACTAAGGAGTCCTCTAATCAAACATCCCTCAAAACAACTGACAGAAGAATCACGTACTTCGGGTTACTTTTCCACAACTACGAACGAAACAAAATGAACCCTCCATTACAGAAAAAAAAAAAAACAGTACTTATTCACTCAATTCCCCGCTTTATCCTTTTCAAATCCCTCACTTTTGTAATGTTCTCGGAACCCCCGGTGCTGCCAATGCCTGTTTAATGGAAGAGATGTGTAGGACGGAACTCAAGTGGAATTCCGTGTCTTCAGATACCAGGGCTCTAATGGGTCTGGCTCTGTCTGGCCAAAACGGCAACCGAGTTTCACTTCAATACCTTTTCAACGGAAACTACAAAAAATTAACAAGAATGTTTTATCAACGAATTAATTTCCACGTCAACGACACATGGCGGAGTTTTGTACGTCGTACTTTCTGGAGGCGAAGGAGATTTGTGTCACTGGTCTGTACAGTAAGTGTACTGCTTAGATCACCATCATATCGATACAAGTAAAAACTGAGAACCTCGGTAACATGGTGAGAATACGTAGTTCCTATTCTTTATACAATTTGAGAATCTTTAACTTTAGCCCCTTCCCTCATCATAATGCTAAAGTTTTACCATTAAACTATTGAAACAAAGATACCAAGGTCTAGACGAACGCTTTCTGCTATTCAATAGCGTTCGGAAGAGTGTTTTTCGTTCTATTAGCTAAGCTATTTTTTTTAGTAGTTACTTCAGCGTGTGCTGAAGAGAGACAGAGAGAGTGGGAGGCCTCTGGCGCTATCTGTGAAGATAGTACGAGAACTAATTACACAAAACAGGCAAATCGGCTCCACGTGACCCATGCGAGTGAACAGTCTTCTTGTTTCTTGTAACTGATGAAATTTTTATACCCTAGTAACTGCTGCTCATGTGTTGCCCTTCAACCTCTGCTAATAGGTGTTTAAGTGCCTTTCTATGCCTTTCAAGGTTATAAGAATCGACGGTTGATGTAATCCTTTGACTAATCATTACTGTAGTATAGTGAGGATGGTAATTGTTACTAAGTTCCCTCACAAGTAACACTGATGATCCAGTGTTGCAACAGAAACCACTCCGGAAACATCTCTTGAGTAATATTTAAACATGTGTTTTACATTGCATTAACTTACAAACTAGTTTCAGGAATTTTATATTACAGCAGTTACATTTATAGGGGTTATTATTTCAAACCATCTCGTAAATGTACAATGTAGTTTAGTTTTAACGTTTTTAGTTTTTACAATATTTGTGATGTGGAATTAAAATTATGTTGTATGATAGGAACGCCTTAACCATACAAAGAACATTCAGGCTCATGTAAAGAGTAATTCCTTATACATAGTTGTAAAGTTGTGTGTAATTACTAAACGAAAACACTGATTTTCATGTTGGATTTGAACTCGAGTAAAACAGTTTTCACGAACCACTTCTGAAGTTTGAGCAAACACTTCTTTCTACAATTGTCATAACCCTAAACGGGCACTTCGTACGTCAAATGGAGATGAATAGCCCGTAGTAGGCTGTTAACAGTACTTCAGCTGTTGCCGAAGATTACGAAAAAACTCAATTGCATCAAGATTTTATCAACATCGCCACGAAAAGACACTCATCCAAGACTAGTCTCAAAAAACGGACTTTGAGTTGGATGTACTACCGTTTCGTAAACAGGAAGACTGAAACGATTGTCTCGGTTCTTCGTTACACAGAAGTTAATGGTTTGAGTTTTTCCGGAATTTACAGAAAAACGTTTTCGTCAAATCCCTGAACTAGACTATTGGTCAACAAAAAATGTTAAGCTCTAAGGTATTCACATCAGAGCTAAAGAATGAAAGAGACGTGTCTTAGCGAACAAGGCCAGCATGGCTGTGGATGTGCAAGAGGGGAGAGTATTTATAAAAAAAGAACAGCACTGGCCCTAAAACAGAGCCCTGAGGCTCTCTCGAATAATAATTGAGGTATCGAATAAAAAGACGTTATACTCACCTTCATGAATAGTAACTTCATGTATAGCTTGAATATATATATTTATAGGCCCTATAATAAAAAACCTATCTCTAAATCTAATTTCTTCAATTTAAAAAATACAAAAAAGTTGAATTTCTATACCTAATTTTAATAAGTTAGTATATTGTTATTATATTCAATGTATAGAATCGTTTTCTGAACAAAAATTTAAAAGTTTAGCATAAAATAACTGTATAGATTTAAATAAATCTGTGTAGAAATTATATAAATAATTGGGGCAAAAGTTAAATGTACCAGTACACTTAAAACACTAACTTTAATGTAAATATAATGTAAGTAAAATGATTTGTATGTTTAAAAACCAATTATACGTTACAAAAGTTACATCATTAAAATAGAAAAAAAGTTGACTAAAGTGAAACTTATGCTAATTCATGCATTTGTTTTCTTTCATACGAATTGTTTGTTGATGCGTAACAAAGATGACGACTGTACATATATTCGTAAAGTTACGTGCATCTATGGCAAACAATACGAAATATTTGATAAGGCACGTTTATCACACGTACTAGGCAAGTAGTAAAACAAATAAATAACTCGGTTGATATCGCGTCATGCTATTTTTCATATTCACAAAGCATGAATAACGTGTCAACAAGCACATCAAAAGGCCATTATCAACATCTTAAACAGAACAACCGGGCCAAGACTGCAAAATAAATAAAAGAATCGAGTCGTCAAAACAACATTTGTGTGGAGCTATCAAGTCGTCGTGACGTCAGAGTGACGTCATCTATCTTGGCAGTCACGCCAGATTTGTTGGGTACTCGATACAGTTTATTGCCACTTCCTCGCAGCAATACTTTGTGGGTCGAAGGAAAACTTTTATTTTATAAGTACCCTCTTTTCCTGATAGTATTCCTTCCATAGACAGCATGAATTCCTTGAAAAGTTCGCTTTTTAGTAAACTGAGTTGTATGAATAATTGAATATAAGCATGTTAGTAACAATTTTTTTTTCTCTCATTCTCAATGGTATATTGTCGAAACACTTTATAATCGAGTCAGTTAGTTACATTAATTTACCTATGTCATAATAACTACTAACTTCATTTGTGCAATGTTATATGTTCAATGTACTGTAGATTGTCGTAAATGAACAATAAATGTTTACTATCCAATATGTTATGTTTACTATTTATATTTTTAATTCATGATAAAAAAATTAGATGCGTAGTTAATTTTTTATTATTTGACTTTAAAATCTTATTGATTACTTGATGCTACACCTGCAGGTAGATTGTCGCAATTCGAGCACTAGTCTGAGGCTCCTAGTTTCTAGTCTATAGTCTCTAGTCATAGTCATAAAACTATAATATATCGCAATTCTAGCAGCCCTTTATCGAATCAGAGTAATATACATGATTTAATGAATCTTATCATTTTACATATGCGCTCATAGTGGCATTTGAAAGAAATTCTAACGATCATTGTTGTTAAGAGCTAATTGCACCTGGTAATCTCTACGGTACAAACAATAAGAAACTAAATATGTATAAAATATTAATATAAACAATAAAAAAAATTAGAATATAATAAGAAAAAATCATAAAAAGTTTACTTGCACACACACTTGCGTAGACTACTAAACAGGACAGTGTAGATAAAGAATTGAAACGTGATAATAATGCGAGGTGTTTAGGCGTTGTTATGGTTAAGGCTGGCTAATATCGCCACGCCGTTGGTCGTAGTATTTCCAACCTCTTCGTAGTTCCAGCACTTGCTGTAGGAGTGCTCTGAAGTCAATCCGTGAGATAAATTAAATGGTCTATAATTCCCACAGCTTAAACACGACCTCAAAGCTTAAAAGGGGAACTCAAACAGGTTAATACTTAATTTGACCATCTGCATGCCTTTTCAGGAAAAGGTATCTATTGCACAACATCTAGGTGCACAGCCCGCATGTTTCTCTAATTAGGCATGTGGTTACCTAATTATCCCTGATTGACTACAATTATCTCTCTACCAATCACGTCAAATAACCTCTTTACCTTGAAATAATTTATCGTCAACTTCATCATCAGACAACTGGTTTACTAATATGACTAAATTATATATTTACCGGCCGATAGCTCTTGCTTCACTACGAGGTGGTTCTCTATGCTTGCTTAACATTCTCTCCGTGATTCTCTCTAAACATCTATCAAAGCTCAGCTTGCTGTCGTTCTCCTAGAAAAAAAGTTATATAAGTCTACTTTAGGGGGATGCAAAGTGGTGCAATTATGTCAGAGTTAATAGAAATGAACTTAAACATTTGTTTATCAGCTTTTTCAAATAAATAGTTAAATTAATGCTCATGTTACTCTTATGGGAAAAAGTAAACGTTGGGGGGGCTTTTATATGCTATGGGAATGGAATTTCAAGAAATCCTTTCTTATTGTGTCATTCCAAATACGTGGAGTGGTTCCGGAGATTTCACGATGTGTACATCGTTTTTGGATTTTATATATTAAGATTATTTTGGACAAAATAAAATATTTTGTCGTTAATTAAACGGGCCATAACCGTCTATACAAGTATGTTATGAGTTTATGAACTTATTTTCGATAGAGAATTAAATAAATATTTACACATTAACATAGAAATAATCTATTTTAATTAAAGATTTAGAATAGGTAATTTATTTAGTCAATATCAATGTGATAGAAATAATTACAAAAGCCAAATTTTTAGCAGGTTTCTTGTGTGAAACAGAAGAATGCATCAAAATAATATGGGTGAAGTGTCAAGAGAGCAGAGGCAGACCAATTAATGCGGTTGGCACGTGAAGCGTGCAAGGGTGTTGCCTAGTAAAGTGTAAATTTTGCATTTTAGAATAATTTTTACATGAATTAATAATAAGATACTGTATCCTTCTATATTATAAAAACGACATTTACAACGCTCCAATAAAGGAACATTTATTTTAATTTTACCTCCTCGGTTCCACGCGTTTAACGGATGCGCCACAGTGTTATCTGCACACAATTACACTTACACTGTGTAATTACACCGCCCCGGAGGGTAATTTGGTGTTTAATTCTCCGCGCCGGGCCCCGATATCATCTGCACTGCACACGGTAACGAGGCCGTCACGCCGGCGTGAGCCCCCTCGGCACCCCTGTTGTACCCCTCAGTGTGTGATTAGGTTAGATTAAATTACTTTACAAACTATTTTGTGAAATATTAATTAACTGTTTTGTTAAATTAACACGATTAAGGGATTATAATACATATCAAAAATTAAAAAAGAGAGAGAAAGGTTGTAAGAAAAATATTACGTCTTGTTAATATTGGCTTTCAAAATTTCTGATTCACAAGTTTTATTGTTTATTTTTTTAATGAGAGACCGACCTATCTTTTTAACCTTACTCTGCCCATTTCTCATGGACTAATGGGAGATTTTAGCGTGGAACTTAATCAAAAAGAGTAAAGGGGAGAACCGGTACAGTACAAGATGAATATTATTTCCAGTCAAATCCAGGATTCTAACAACAAATTCCATATGTAAACCAATAAATATGAACCCAATAGCTTAAAAAAGCAAATTGTACAATTTTTGAAAATCTAATCGGGCCAAAAACAGAAACAATTAAATGAATTGTTGTAATACATATGGTCTAAAAGCAGTTTCAACACTAAGCAGACTTTCAAACAGGGACACATTTAAACAAAAGATTGTTTACTAAAAAGCTTATCAGAGGTAAAAAAATGTCTCACTGGATACAATACAAAGATAATTCTGATAAAAAATCAATACAATTAGATATATGTAATGATAGGCACGATTAAAAGACCTTGTTTATTGTTGTCGACCTTCTTACATAGAGAATGACTGTCCAATAACTTCGTTACAAACAATCGCGTTTTAGTAACGAAGAAAGAAAATAGTCACTCAAGTATAAAATACAATTTTGAGTTATCTTTCCCTTGGAGGAAATAAAATTGTTGATGCCACATCTGAGATATTGGTTTCAAATGAAGGGGGCTGATAGGGTTCTTGGCGCAGAGACATTCTGAAGATGCCGATCTGACTCTTGGGATAAATGGCAAAGGGGTGACCCGGGGGGGGGGGGGTGAAGCCCACCCTCCTTGTTACACGGCACCCCACTCTATCATCGAACCCTACTGATCCGTGTATCTCAGTTTGGCGAATTTATATTTTGACTTGTGTGGATTTCCAGATTGAAATGTATTGATAATTTTGCTTTTGAAGTAAATATAATACATCTTCTGAGTACTATTAACTTTACAAATTTCATATTTTTGAATCATAATAAACACTAATAGCTAAGAAGTAATAGATATTCGTGTTTAAGAACGTGGAAATATATATTTTTATTTAAATCAACAAGTTCGCTCCGACCATCCACACTTACCACTTTTTGTTTTATCTATGATCTATAGGGATGAAATACAAACCATAATGTAAGGAAAGGTGACTTTATTTTGTTCTTTAAACCCTGTTTCGAATAATATCGTGGTTAGATAAGGTTAACAAAACTCTTCTTACAAAACACTTCTAACCAAACACTGGACAACTTACAAAACACCATATTGGACAAACTTACAAAACACTTCTTAGCAAACGATGTGTTTAGCGATAGTATGGTAGAAAACACTTCTCACCAAACGATGTATTTAACGATCGGACAGTAGAAAACACTTCTTACCAAACACTGACATATTGGACAAACTTACAAAACACTTCTTAGCAAACGATGTGTTTAACGATCGCACAGTAGAAAACACTTCTTACCAAACAGATGTATTGAACGATAGTACAGTAGAAAACACTTCTTACCAAATAGATTTATTGAACGATCGCACAGTAGAAAACACTTCTTACCAAACAGATTTATTGAACGATAGTACAGTAGAAAACACTTCTTACCAAATAGATTTATTGAACGATCGCACAGTAGAAAACACTTCTTACCAAACAGGTTTATTAACGATCGCTCCGTAGAAAACACTTCTTACCAAACAGATTTATTAAACGATTGCACAGTAGAAAACACTTCTTACCAAACAGATTTATTGAACGATAGTACACTAGAAAACACCTCTTACCAACAGATTTATGGAATGATCATACAAAACACTTCTTGTCAAGCAGATTTATTGAACATAATTTTGAACGACTTATTAATCACAAATGGAGATAATTTGTTGTACTTATAAGAAGTCTTCATCTTGCCCTTACATTTTTAGTGTTCATGCCACTGGAATGAAAATTCAGGAAAATGTAATAAAAGATCAAAGTTCAAAGCGAACAAAAGTAGCAATATGTTGGCTCATTGTAGTTTCGTTTGTTGTTTGGAGAGAATGTAAATCCAATAGACTATATGTGAACATTATTGGATTGCCACATAAAAAATATCTGAAACAATTTTTCTTATTCTGTACCACTATACCTGTGTTAGTTGTAATAATAGTTAATAATTGACATCTGAAATGAAACACATTTTCATAAATAGTGTTAGTTTTTGTTTAATAATTGTACAGGTAAATAAATGAATTGCAACTAAGGATTTTTGTTTTACTTATTGGAATTTAGACGTAAAGATACTGCCATTATAATTCGATTTTTTATATATAGGTCACATCCCCCACCCACTTTATAAATTTAATATTCCCACCTATTCAAAATGTAATCTTGTTTTCTATTCGTAAGTATTCTACTGAGAATATTATTAGAAAAGACGTAACTTTCATGAAAATGTGTTTTTACGATGACAAACTTCGTAAAGTAGCCTAAGTATCCTACAGATGTGCAAGTTTTCACAAAGTACGTTCTTGTAGTTTTAAAAAATGTAGCCTACATCAATTAATTTTTGAATCGGACTATTATAAATTCAACCAAATATATACCTACTATCAATCACCAACTGTTTATAGTGTGCTGATTATATTCCTACTATCAATCACCAACTGTTTATAGTGTGCTGATTATATTCCTACTATCAATCACCAACTGTTTATAGTGTGCTGATTATATTCCTACTATCAATCACCAACTGTTTATAGTGTGCTGATTATATTCCTACTATCAATCACCAACTGTTTATAGTGTGCTGATTATATTCCTACTATCAATCACCAACTGTTTATAGTGTGCTGATTATATTCCTACTATCAATCACCAACTGTTTATACTGTGCTGATTATATTCCTACTATCAATCACCAACTGTTTATAGTGTGCTGATTATATTCCTACTATCAATCACCAACTGTTTATAGTGTGCTGATTATATTCCTACTATCAATCACCAACTGTTTATAGTGTGCTGATTATATTCCTACTATCAATCACCAACTGTTTATAGTGTGCTGATTATATTCCTACTATCAATCACCAACTGTTTATGCTGATTATATTACTAATATTCATCTCCATTTTAGCAGCCGTAAAAAAATTTTCATAAATTCAAATTACTACTTACTGAATTTGTCCTATTTCGTTACTCAGTATCTTTTTGAAATTCCCTCTAAATAACGTAAGAAAAAAGTATTTCACAAGAAAGTATGCAAATGTTTAAGAATCCCATCGAGATAGACATGGTAGCAAACGCATATATAACATTCCAGAAGTGAATATTTAACTTTAGGAACATAGAGATTGACGCTAAGTTCTAAAGTGCTCAGTCAGTTAAGGGTGTATGTGTAAACTCTATTCCCTCGCTGACGTTTCATCAGCTCAGTGACTGTGATGCCATACTCGTCAACTCCAGTTACATTAAAGTGTCATTTTACAACTAGAGACTGACGCTAACTACTAAAGTGCTCACTCAGTTAAGGGTGTGTGTGTGTGTGTGTAACTCTATTCCCTCACTCACGTTTCATCAGCTTAGTGACTGTGCTGCCATACTCGTCAACTCCAGTTACATTAAAGTGTCATTTTACAAGTGGACAGTGACGCTAAGTACTAAAGTGCTCACTCAGTTAAGGGTGTGTGTAACTCTATTACCTCACTGACATTTCATCAGCTTAGTGACTGTGCTGCCATACTCGTCAACTCCAGTTACATTAAAGTGTCACTTTACAACTAGAGACTGACGCTAAGTACTAAAGTGCTCACTCAGTTAAGGGTGTGTGTGTGTAACTCTATTCCCTCGCTCACGTTTCATCAGCTTAGTGACTGTGATGCCATACTCGTCAACTCCAGTTACTTTAAAGTGTCATTTTACAACTAGAGACTGACGCTAACTACTAAAGTGCTCACTCAGTTAAGGGTGTGTGTGTGTAACTCTATTCCCTCACTCACGTTTCATCAGCTTAGTGACTGTGATGCCATACTCGTCAACTCCAGTTACTTTAAAGTGTCATTTTACAACTAGGGACTAACGCTAACTACTAAAGTGCTCAGTTAAGGGTGTGTGTGTAAACTCTATTCCCTCGCTGACGTTTCATCAGCTTAGCAACTGTGTTGCCATACTCGTCAACTCCACGAGCAATAAAGTGTCATTTTACAAGTGGACAGTGACGCTAAGCCCTAGAGTGCTCAGTCAGTTAAGGGTGTGTGTGTAGTAGCTGAGTTTCTATTCCCTCGCTGACGTTTCATCAGCTTAGCAACTGTGTTGCCATACTCGTCAACTCCACGAGCAATAAAGTGTCATTTTACAAGTGGACAGTGACGCTAAGCCCTAGAGTGCTCAGTCAGTTAAGGGTGTGTGTGTAAACTCTATTCCCTCGCTGACGTTTCATCAGCTTAGCAACTGTGTTGCCATACTCGTCAACTCCACGAGCAATAAAGTGTCACTTTACAAGTGGACAGTGACGCTAAGCCCTAGAGTGCTCAGTCAGTTAAGGGTGTGTGTGTAACTCTATTCCCTCGCTGACGTTTCATCAGCTTAGTGACTGTGATGCCATACTCGTCAACTCCAGTTACATTAAAGTGTCATTTTACAAGTGGAGAGTAACGCTAAGCCTTAAAGTGCTCACTCAGTTATCCTGTTACTGAAGCTTTCAGTTTATTGTTTAACACTATCCGGTTACTAACCTCTAACATTCCTGACTCAAATAGAGATTTTTTATTTATAAAGTGCATAATGTAGGCTTACGTGGCATTTTGTCACTCTCAGTGAATAAAAACATTTTCTTTTATTGACTATGTTAATTATGAATTAATAATACACGTTTTATTAATTGTGTGCTTCTTTCAATAAGCTCCCTAAAAATGTTTTTATCGTGATTTAATGCTGTTAAAACGAAACAAATAAACAAAAATAATTTCTTTAAAAATATTGCAGTAAACTTTAAGTTTAATGTAAGCTATAAAAATATACGAAATTTACCATGAAATATACATTAAGATAATTATATAAGTAAATTCTAAAAATAATTAGTAAATAATTGTTTATAGAGGAAAGAGAACCTATGTCTAATTGCTTTTAAATATGATTTTTTTCAAGAAAATTAAACTACGAGAGACCTATCTAAGTAATAACTCAAATAACCAATTATACACAAAATCGAAAAAGATGTTATGTTAAAATGGCTTTAAAACCATAAAATATACACTATAAGGTTGTTTTCCTTAGGTTGTTTTTATATACAGAGCAAAGTATCCAATCAATGAAACTATTTAAATTTCTATTTGACTTTGTACTTATTGTAATCCGGAAACAATCAATTTCCATTTAGGAGTTCTCAATAATTTGAACCGAAACCTACTTTTTCAATGTCATACTTTATTCAACTCAACAGCTAAAACTTCCCAAACTATAAAAGCGTTTTACAAAAATTGAGGAATACAAACGACGAGTAAGAGAGAAGTTTTAGTGGGTAAAGTTGACAGCCTGGGTTTCTCTTGTCAGTTATTGCTCCTAGCTATTCAAATTTGCATCACCCAACTCAGAACAACCACAGCTGGGCACTACATCAACAACACAACATAACATTTTTGTTATCAAGGGAAACGTTTGATGTATTGACTATGTTATTTCCTATAGAACACTAGTAAATTCTAGGTGAATATCCCAGCTAACTAAATATTTTATTACTCTTATAGCGGTTTTTTTACAGTTTATGCGCTGAACCCCAAAATTCAAACATAATGTGAGAAAATACTGTATACTTAGGCTATAACTAATTTTTTTATACTTTTTAGCATCACAATTTGCCATAACATGTAGCAACCACTAACTCTATATTCGTTCTCACAATTAAATGTTATGTGAACGTGTATTGGTGGGTGGGTGTGTGTTACCACTGTACGTGTATGAGAAAGTGGGCGGGTAGGTCAATACCACTGTACATGTATGAATAAGTGGGCGGGTAGGTCAATACCACTATACGTATATGAGTATGTGGACGGGTAGGTCAATACCACTGTACGTGTATGAAAAAGTGGGCGGGTAGGTCAATACCACTGTACGTGTATTAGTATGTAGACGGGTAGGTCAATACCACTGTATGAGTATGTGGACGAGTAGGTCAATACCACTGTACGTGTATGAGAAAGTGGGCGGGTAGGTCAATACCACTGTACGTGTATGAAAAAGTGGGTGGGTAGGTCAATACCACTGTACGTGTATTAGTATGTAGACGGGTAGGTCAATACCACTGTACGTGTATGAGTAAGTGGGCGGTTAGGTCAATACCTCTGTACGTGTATTATTAGTATGTGGGCGGGTAGGTCAATACCACTGTTGGTATAAAGGAAATGGGTGGGTCATTGTTCTTCTTACCACGAACATGTACAAGTATATCTACTTGATATACAAGCAATAACTGTTTTATATTGATCATGTTTGCAACTGGTGTACAGGAAAGACTCGCGTTGCTCTTTACACCTGTTCGTGTTGCCATTGTCCCTCTCAAGAACAGGTCCTTTGTTCCTTTGTCCTGGCATGCCATTGTAACTGTCGGCTACTTTACACGGTTTCACGCCGCGAGCCCGATCTTTCATCTGACCTTACATGAGTCCTAAGGGTGGTTACTACTTGGAGACTACATAATTTTAAAATGACGGATAACATTGAATGCTAATCTTTCAAAAATTTATTAGTATTTTACTTATCAAAAGTCATAGACAATATCTATTTATTTTATACATTAACCCTGTAGAGAAACACTTGCTGACTGACGCGGTCATTCACTACCAAGTTGGCACTAGTGGCGCAGTGCTCAAACCCGGCTTCTTAGGGATAAAGTACTGTGGAGATTGAAGGCGATACGTTCTATGCTCGGTTTTCTTAACATTGATGACATGGCGTCCGCTCAATGGTTGCTAACGGCGTGGACACTACTAGCGAAGTCTGGGGTGTCCATGTTGGGTAGTAATCAGTGTCCATATGTTGTGTAGGAGAGATAACTGAGTATCAGGCTGGTCATTTAGCTGAAAATTATACCAATACTACGTGGTTCGGATTCCACATAAATCTGTAGGTCCCTTAGTTGCCCTGGTTACTGGGATTTTAAATGGCCCTTTCTGAGGAATAGTCGAACTCTGTTAATAACCAGACTACAAAGGTCATCCATACTAGTCCTATACTCATGTAATCACTGATATTTACCTTGAACACAAATTGAGTCTGCATCTCATAAAAAGAATAAGTAATAAAAATAATACGTGAAAGAGACACTGGAGTGTATATAACCCATTACTGTATAAATTTTCGTAAATGTTAACTAAAATGTTATGGATTTTTATTACAAACACATGTTTACACTTTTAAGAATGTTTCCTAAAAAACCTACAGAAAACTGCCCTTTTAATTAAAAATCTGTGCTGGTAAATACAGTTTAGCCAACCTTCGGTGTAAACCCCTGAAATGTGCACGGCGGGATCGGAGCCAGAGTTTTAATTAACTTAATTTACAATCGATTAGCCAAGTGTAAGTAATTTAAATCTGTAGGATTGGGATAAAAACAAAATATGTTCAAAATGTAAACATACTTTGCTCATAACACACAATTAAGCTATTTACAATTTACGTTGCATTATGTATTTCCTATATTAAGTAATACTAATAATAATAAACGCTTAACACGTATAGACACAAGATAAAATAAAAATGTGAAAAAATTATATCCTTACAAATATTTATAAACATTTATTTTACTGTATACAGAAATATACATAAAACGGATTTAAACATTTACGATTTTGAAAATTCTAAACTTTCCTAGAGACACGAAAAATTGTAAGTCATTGTGTCTTGCAGCAAGTTGTATAAATGTTACGTGTGTACAAATTTTTCACGCGAAGACTCTTATTCCTATCCTCTATTGTCTGTTTATACTTTGTGGTTAAGTGGTAGAGAGAACTAAATAGTCCTAACTTCGCCACATAAATAAAGGCATTTTCATTCATTATACCTCAGACCCAATGTATGTGTGCGAATGGATTGCTTTTAGGCTTCCCACAAAGTGAAATACACGGTATTTTGATGTGGCAAGGTACAAAACTTATCAAATTTTCTTTCGAAGTTTTCAGAAGCTACATGGAATACTGGTGTACGCCAGGGAAGAGTTTTCGACCTTATCATTTTACGCTACGGTCTACCCAACTTCGATAAGGTAAAGCACACAAGTACAACATAATTTTTCTTACTGAAAAAATATTTTAGTTGCAATTTTATACATAAAAACGTTCGTATTAAGGCTTAGCATGTTTAAAGAAGATTAATTTAATACTAATATAAATTTAATACTAGACTACTAATTTGATATATTGTATTACAATATTTTAGATGCAATTTTATGTATAAATACGTTCGTATTTATACATCAAATGTTTATGTATAAATTTTTTATGTATTTATGTTTTAAATTATTGTATTTATGTATTTTATTTTTATTATATTTATGTATATAAATTTTTATTATATTTATTACAATAAATAATTTTATTATTATATTTATGTATATTAAATTATTATATTTATGTATATAAATTTTTATGTATTTATGTATTTTATTATATTTATGTATTAAAAACATGCTAAGAATAAATTCTTAGCATGTTTAAAGAAGATTAATTTAATACTACTAATTTAATACATTGTATTACAGTATATATTGTAATACAGTATATAATTAATTGAAAACGTTATCTTTTAAATATAACGTTAAGTTCTATGGTGCATCAATTAACCTCACAAAATGCAATTTTCTCGTCACACCTGATTGGTTATAAATTAAAATCCCATCAGCCACAATCTCACGGAAGGAAGGGTATGATCTTTGATGATGCTGACATCGAGAGGGGGAGGGGTATAATACCGGTAAAGAAGTAGAAAGAGCGTGTGGCGAAGGGGCCACATTCCTGTAGCCACGACAAGGCACGACCGCCCGGGGCAGAGATGGAATCAGAGATGGGATGGAGGTACACGGACTCAGCGATCATGCCGGACTACTGTGCCGAGCACGGAGTAAGTTGTATGTTGCGGAACTTAGCCCATGGTCAGGATTGACGGGGCAAACGATAATATATTATATTCTCCCAGTAAATCCTGGTGTGTTATGATCGGTATTCGGACAACCGACTGTTAATAGTTGAACTTATCAAATTTATTTTACCTGTGTTGCTTCGTCGGACATTTAGCCCGTTCGGGCTAATTGTCCGGGAAGCGTTACGATCAATGACAGAAGCAAAAAAAATAACTAGTAAAAGGTTGAGCTGGAGTGGTCAGGAATTCTGGAGACATCCGTCCAGCCCAAACTATTGGTCATATGACAAATGTTAATTTTTTCAATTCAAGCCAAAACATAGCTCCCCCGGTAATTTTACTTTATGTTTGTTCATTAGGTGATTTTAGCGATTTAAATTTTTACAAATCCTTGAATAAATGCCTATTTTTTATTTATAGTAACTCCCAAAAGACGATGGCAAAGGCAATATTAGCAGCAATAACAAGGAATTCAAAGAAATGTAATTTTAAATTCGATGAAGATAAATAATAATAACAATACTTAATGAACGATTACAGTTGTGCAGCTAAATCAAACCTAAGTAATAACTAGCTACAAAACTGTTGACTATTAAATACAAATTTGAGTAAAAAGATCTCACAAAAATCTAATATAATATAAAATTTTCGAGAAGATTAAGACAATGACTATATGCTAACAATATACTGATTATTCTTAGACTTTGTATGAGAATACAAAAATGACAATGACACTTGTCACTGATTCACCATTTATGAATATCATAATTTAGTCACATTTCGGTACTTAAATAAATAAATATGATTGTTCGTGAAAGAAAAGGTATGCATATTTTGTGAAATAAAAGTTGTAATGGAAGAATTTTAAATCGTTTATTACGTAAAAACACGATATTTATTTCAAAATCAACTAATTCACCAGAACGAAGGTAGTGAGGAAATTGTGGGAAAGACCACGTGTAAATTATAAAGTGGAGACCCGAGTTGCCGCAGAGGGCATATAAACAGGGGCTGAAACTGTGGTGTTTTGTATTTCAGGATAGAACGGGGAAGGGTGAAAAGGACTGGATAGGGGGAGGGGAGGGGAAACTGTCAATATCACACCGCCAGGGCTTCATCCTGCCGAGCAGAATTGGAGAAAACTCTCTCTATTGGATAAAATGTTTTCCTTCTTTAAAAATAAAAGTGTTTTTACTGTTCAAATCATATCCAATACAAATATATAGTGCAATTTTTAATTTTATTTACAGTTTTAGTTCTCTAGATGGCCATCTTATCTCCCCAACACTTGATGATGTAAATGTAAATAAATAACTCGCCCACCCTACCAAAACACACACACACGCACGCACGCACACACACGATGATATAATTATAGTTTATGGACTCTTTTCCAATCCAAATATAGAAAATAGTTAATAAATAGGTCACAAACGTATGACCCAACTTACTCTAGTACTCAACACTATTTCAATTGATACAACTACCCTCCCTACAAAAGTATGAGATGATACTAGTCTTTTACAGAAGGCAGACTCATCTGCCAACGTATGATACAATGACAATACCGTATATGGATGATGGTCCATGATATAATCATCTATGAGACCATCATCATCAGACCCTATGACCGTCATTGTGGGAGTGAACCTTCCTCGTGAGAAATGGACTATGTTGAGTCGCTTTCGCACAGGTGTGGGAAGATACAACTTCTGGAAATATAAGTGAGGAATGACAAATGATCAGTCTTGTGAAACTATGGATCACATAGTTAATGATTCCCATAGCGATTTTCTTCAGAGGGGATTATCTGGTTTTCATTGAGTCGGTGAAGCGGTGTTGAATGATTACGAACCCTGGATTTAGCTCTGTAACGGGAGATCAATATCAAAACACAAGTAATTTTTACTTTATATTTTGTTTCAATAATATACTATTTATAAGTCTGTTTTATATTTTTTCACTCTTCCTTTTTTTCTTTTGTTTAGTAACTGGCTTTAAAAGCCGTACGATATATATCATCATAGATGGATTCACGGACTTGTACACATTTCTTATTCATTCCCACATTCCGCATATACACAACACTCCTCTTCACAATAACTTTCACTCTTTTCACTTTTTACTTTCACAATACTACAATAGTTTGGTGTCTACTCAACTACACCCCACAAGCAAATGTAAAGAGACTATACGTGTCTCAACCATCCTCTACATTCACGATGTACTGCTACATGTGGCACTACCAATATCCCCATCAAACATAGTACGTGGCCCGTTCTCCTCTACACACATACACGATGAGCGAAGATACCCCCAACTATGACGTCACCAAACATTCCATCATACATTACAGACTAGGATATAATACTGGATATGTGATGGTTAATATTAACAGTAAATTAACCTGGAAAGAACATCAACTACACCCCACAAGCAAATGTGAAGATACTATACGTGTCTCAACCGTCCTCTACATTCACGATGTACTGCTACATGTGGCACTACCAATATCCCCATCAAACATAGTACGTGGCCCGTTCTCCTCTACACACATACACGATGAGCGAAGATGGGGGGATGACATAAAAACATAGCTTACCCTAAAACAATACAAAATAAGGTTATGTAACTAAAAAGATAAAACGATTCTTGATAAAAAGATTCTACTGTCACAGATCTTAGGCTTGATCATCTTCACTTTCTTCTCCGTCATTCCCAGCACAAGCCACACAAAGACGCGTACGGGTATTGACCCATCCACCCACCCATACACGTACGGAGGAGGTATTGACCCACCCGCTCACCCATATGTGTACGGTGGTTTTGATGTACAGTGGTACTGACCCACTAACCCACCCATATACGTACAGTGGTACTGACCCACCCGCCCACCCATACACGTACGGTGGTACTATGACGTCACCAAACATTCCATCATACATTACAGACTAGGATATTAGACTGGATGTGTGATGGTTAATATTAACAGTAAATTAACCTGGAAAGAACACATCAATAACCTTTGTAAATAATTATCAAGAGTGATATATCTTTTTTGGAAATTAAAACTACTTTTAAGTCTTAAGTACTGAACAGCTTACTTTGGACTTTTTCAGTCTCATGTTTTGTGTGGCCTGAATATTTAGAGTCATGCCACCCATACGTATGCCATCCTATTACTTAAAAAAAAATATATATATATTCTTATAATGGCTGGGGCCGCCCTGCGGAGCACTGCAGGCCGCTCTTTGTTAAATTGAAAATATGCACAGTAGCAAATCTTTATGTCTACAATGTACTAGCATAACAAAATCTAATCTTCACAAATTTCATGCCAGGCGGAAGAATTCACACTCACAACACCAGAGGAAAAGTTACGCTGGATATCCCAAACCACAGACTTGCTCGGACAGATAACTCTTTCAATATTAACTGTGTGAAATTCTTTAACTAGCTACCTAACACTCTAAGACTAGAATTTAACTCTACTAGATTTAAAGATAAGATTTTTGTGTGGCTAGTAGATAACCCATATTATTTCATTGAAGAATTTTTGGAGTCTTAATATTTAACCTAAAATTGAAAATTTAATATTCATTATTATTCATTATTCATCTCTAAGACGCCGATCGTAGAGATATGGGCGAATATGAGGAGTGAATGAGTGTGATGAGTGTAGATGAACGAGTGCAGTCATTGTTACTATCTGAGTTCGACTTAGCTCAGAAAGGACTATTTATTAATAGCCCAATAGCCAGTACAACTATGGGACCTACAGCTTTACGTGGAATCCGAACCACGTAGTGTTGGTCTGATTTTCAGCTAACTGACAAGTCTGACACTCAGTTCTCTCCCCTACACAACACCTGAACCTTGACTACACGGACACTTCAGACTTCTCTAGCAGTGTCTACGTTGATGGCAGCCATTGAGCGGACGCCGTGTTGGTATTAAGAGAACCGAGCATGGAACCTATCAACAGATAAACTAATGTATGACTATGCCTATTTCATGTTCATTGATCAACGGCTAATAAAGATTCTTGATTCTTTATCTGGCCTTGTAGACTCAGAATACTATGTTAGATAAGAAGAGTTTTGTATGAACATTGATTGATACGTTTTAATAGTTTTGTATGAACATTGATTGATACGTTTTAATAGTTTTGTATGAACATTGATTGATACGTTTTAATAGTTTTGTATGAACATTGATTGATACTTTTTCATATTTTGTTGTTT
Organism: Stictocephala bisonia; assembly: GCA_035578905.1. Taxonomy (NCBI): domain Eukaryota; kingdom Metazoa; phylum Arthropoda; class Insecta; order Hemiptera; family Membracidae; genus Stictocephala; species Stictocephala bisonia. The sequence goes on from JAQJVL010000070.1 coordinate 1,819,587, forward strand.
TTATTGTTTGTATTTGTAAACACCTCTAAAAAGACACAGATTTCCGTATAATATCTGTCTTCGTTTTTAAGGGGACCCTAAATGCAAAAAATTTTTTTTACGTTTTTGGGATTTTTATTATTAATTAAACCTTAGAATCTTCTCTTTCCACTGATATATGACACTATAGGGTTAATTATTTGCAAATAAACGAAAAAAATGTTTATTTATAAAGGTTACACATGATTTCGTTTCCATGGAAATGACATTTCTGTTCACCAACTCATATAGTATAGAGTTTCTATGACCATAGAAGACTATGACCATACTAAGCACTTCCATCTACCAGAACCAATCATGTTGGAAATCAAACCCATACTCCAGAGCTTATCATACCCAGACTTACTAAAGAAATGTTTGTCAGGCAAGTCACAGAATCCAAATGAATCACTGAACAATTTGATCTGGACTCGGATTCCCAAACGGACATTTGTAACTCTGCAAATCCTGAAATTTGGAACATATGAGGCAGTTTTGTCCTTCAATGATGGTCACGTGAGTAAATGCAATCTATTAGAGCATTTAGGATTGAAGGTAGGCCAATATTGTATTGAATCCATGAAACGAGAAGACTCTGAGTGTATCCGACAATCTGACAAGGCAGCGTTGGAATTGGAAAAAAAAAATCTGCCAACAAAGAACCCTTGCTAAGAGGAAGCTAGAAGATATGTATGAGGCAGAGGAAAACCCAGACAACCCTTCTTATGGTGCTGGGCTTCACTAGTTTTAAGTAAACTTTACTATGTTGGTAATTTTTTAGTTTTTTGCATTTTCCGAAAGTTGGTTTTTTTCATTTTTGACAGCACATATCTTGGTAACCATTTGAGATATCCTTACTAAATTTTCAGGGCTCATACATAGGACCGAATCCTAGGTCCATACACAGGGTTTTTGATTTACATGTATTACAAACAAAAATAAAAATATTTTTGTATTCAAAATTTTATACTTAGAACTACTATTTTAAAAAAAATTATACATTTTTTTTCATAAAAATAAAAAAAATCCCCTGTGTATGGGTTTAGATAAAAGGTCACTCTTTAAAATAAAAAAAATTAGAGCTCTAGGTCACATTTTTACAGAGATATCTGCTTTATAGCTAACATTACGTTTAAATGGCATTCGGGGTCCCCTTAAGGTTGTTAGATAGGCCTACGAATATCATTTTAACTTACTATTACATATGTAGTTTTGATTAAAATTTAGATTAACGTAGTTAGTAACAACTGAGGACGACAGGAGGGTTTTTACTGTTGAAACGCTGTGTTTGTATTCTAAATAGTACATACTATTGTACATCTAAACAAATTAACAACCACTGCACTATTTTTTAAAGCTAAAAGACTTGAAACAACACGTACTATTCGTAAATACTGTAGTAAACTGTCCTTACCTGTAAAGACAGCTGACGGAAATAAATAACAAACTTGCTGCCAACATTACCAACTAAAATCTCCCTCTGTTTTCTCACTATACTACTAGGAGATTCCTTGCACAGAGGAAGTAATGCACAAGCAATACGTATTAGTTGCTCTGTAATTCCTTAGGCTGCCAGCCAACATTACCCAATTCGTCTCCCTGCGGCTGAACGGCGTCGTCTCGCTTCTTTTAACGCTCAAGGCTTTTAAAGAAAACGTGAGAAGAATAAGAACTGTTGTTAACAAGTTACAGGTTTGACTGTTTATCGTCACGTGTTGAGAAAAACAGTTCACGTGAAATCACGCGTTCATAACTCTAATTAACGGTGAATATGAAGGCGTGTTATACATCTTTGAATATAGTTGTTTATTTTAATTACGGAATACACCACATTGGAATTTTATTGCTTTAAATTAGGTGTGAACTACCTAAAGAAATGTTTAAAAATACAAACAATGAATTTTCTGATACTGATTTCTGATTCTGATTTACAGCGGTGCTTTTCTAGTTGCTTAAATCTGTTTTTAAAGACGTAAGTTGGTTTAAAAGTTATACCTCTGATAAGAGGGTACATACAATACATATCTATGTTTGCTATGAAGACAACATATACGCTGATTATTAATTATGCTATCTTCATTAATTGCTCAGCAATTAAACACTAATTGAAATCGAATGTAAAACTGTTAAAGCAGAGCGAATATAACGCAAAAAGTAACTGTGGTAATTAGGCCAATTACAATGCTATTCACACGGTTAATTATCAAATTCTAAGAAATGTAGTAAAGTGCAGAATGCATATCTGATTCTAGAAAATGATGGACAACTCATAATAAAAACGAACTGGCTACCAAGCATTACCAAACAAATAATTGACTAATTATAAATAATTGGTCGGTAGCTTGGTTGGTTAAATCATAAGTTAAAAGTTCTCAGTTCGATCCCAATCAGAATCGTAACACATTTTGAGAGGGATCAGCTGATAACCACCGGCTGTTCATTTGTCATTGGGCTAATTAATGACACTTTCTAAGGAATAGTCGGCCTTAGTTTGTAACAATGACTACATTCCTTCATCTACACTCATTCGAAATCTGTATTCGCCCATATCTTGATGATTGACGTCTTAAGAACAGTTAAAAATAAATATATAGAAAATAATTTTCTATATATAAAAATAAAACTTCCGTATGTTTGTGTTCAAAAAACTTTAAATTACTGAATGGACACAACAATGCATTTATATACGAGAGTGTTTTGATATATTTAGTCCCTAAATTTGTAAATGGGAATAGAGCATTTCAAGCATTTAACGACCTACCTAAATTTCACAAATTAAAATAAATACAAGTGCTTAAAACGTCCTACTGCGACAAACTGATTTATGTGCATATTAAATCTAAATCATATACTGTAATCATTACTGTGACCAGATGATTGTTTATTTATGAAAACAACTGTACGTTATTATATTTAAAATAAAATTAAGAAAACAGTCAATTTTTATTTTTTGACAAATAAAGTAAAAAATAACGACCAATATTCTTAATATATAAAATCCAAAAACGATTTCTTTACTCATGATAAGATCTTCGAAACCAACGACTCATTTTAATGAGATTTGATGGAAGTTAGCTTTTGTACCATAGACATCCACCAGGAACGAATTTCTAAATTCGATTCCTATGTGGTAGAAACAGCCCATCAATATTTTATTTTATCATAAGAGTAATATTTAATAATAATAACAGCTGATAAAAAAAAAAATAATAAATGGTTCCAAAGCATTAGCACAAACTTTCCCCCATATTAAACACACACACAAAATCAAAACTTTCAAAATTACCTGTGTGATTGCCAAATATATTTTTATGCCTTAACTCAAAAACTAGTCAAGTTACAGTCATGCGGCTTTTACTAAAATATTTTAAATTGTAATTTACATATTTCCTGAAAATTTAATCAACATCGTTTAGAGCCGTTTTTGAGAAAATTCTATTCTTGTATATTTTTTGTACATAAAAAAATTTCAAAAAAGTGAAAAAATGTTCTGGAGATATTGTCTAAATACGCTTACATTCCAAATTTCATAAACATTCATCCATCCGTTTGGTCTCCAGTGAACTGCACATACATACAAACGTACGGACAGACACCAACTTTTTTTTCTCGAAAAACCCACTTTTTTGGGTTTAGGGGACCCAAAATGGATTTTTAGACCAACTCGTAAAAAAATTTTTGTTTACGATCAAAATAGTGTAAAAACGCTAACCCATATGGGAGAAAGTAAAAAAGACAGAAAAAGTTGTCAAATTTGGTTTTTATTGTGAAATGTTTAAGGTAATTTTTACTAATTCTGACATGATTGCACCACTTTGCATCCCTCTAAAGTAGACTTATAGGGTTTTATAGACTGTAGAAATTTGTTATGCAGGAGAACGGGAGTAGGCTTAGCTTTTTTATATTTATCTGATGATTTTTTGATTAAAAAAAACACACAAAGGGAAGATTAAGCAAGTGTTGAGAAGCACCCCGTAGCGATTAAGAGCTGTCGGTTACTAGTGAATATCAGACTAAGCCACAGCAAAGTAATAATAAGAAGAAGATTAAACACAACAAGTTTAATTTTTTATTACCAATAAACTTTTTGACAAAAATATACGGGATTTTCTTAAAAAATTTTGTTTTTATATTACAGCTTTGACTAATGTTTATATTTATAAGTCAGATATCAATTTAAAATATAAATTCACAAGTACAAACACGGTCAGAGGTTGGCATTCGCCTGCCGCGGTATAAAGTGCACAGTAAATCCGTCGCCACGTCACTTTTATGACTTCTTCCCCCTCCTTACGCCATGCACAGAGACATAACCGACCAGTTTACGGTTACGACCCTCCGTTCCGTCGTTCCTTGTTTTTATTCGCCCGCCAGACCCGGTAATCTCCCAGACGGGGAACGAACGACGCCGAAGCTAAACACAGGTTGGGGCCTTTGGCACAACTGTCGCCGCTCGCCGGGCTGTTAATTTAGAAAAACGAGAACAATAAAAATTGGATTACCAGAGGTTATTACGAGTTTATGTTCAAAGAAGTCGTTGGCTGGTTTCTAGAGAGCATTAGACTATCGTAAACTTGAGAGGGGTAAAGTTATCATAAAAATAATTATTATTTTCATCTAATTCTTATCTATTCAATATTCATCATTCAGACGCCGATCATAGGGATATGGGGGGAAATGAAGGGCGATTGAGTGTCATACGTGTGGTTATTGTTGATAACTAAGGTCGACTGTTCCTCAGAAAGAGCCTTAGTTTTTAATATGCCAATTGCAAGATAAAGTAAGGTACCAACAGCTTTACGTGGAATCCGAACCTCGTAGTATTTGTCTGATTTTCAGTACAGTGACAAGCCTGACACTCAGTTCTCTTCCCTTCACAACGTCCGGATGCAGACTACCGCCCAACTTGGACACCCCAACCTACCCGAGTAGTGTTCACCCCAGATCTCTCTAGTAGTGTTCCACATAGATGTCAACCATTGAGCGGACGTCGTGTCAGAATTAATTGTCTCTAGGAACCGGGGAGTTTACACTGGACTAGTGGGAACTGGATGAACGGCTTTCACTTAACGCTGCAAATGAGAAAGATGATTTAAAATCGTGTATTGACGTAATTTGAAGAACTATTAGTGACTTCAAACCATTAAAATTTAAAATTTACCTGCATAATTTTGATATCCTCTTAATACAATTAGAGACTTCTGGGGGGTCCGAATGTTGTGTACACCGAGTATGTTTTGTCAAATAGCTAAAAATAAGTCAGATAGAAGAAGAACTTTTCTAGTGGACCATAAGAAGAATTTAGTAAAAATTGAGTATTTATGTAATTTTTATGCTAAAATATGTAAACATTTAAATATCAGTACTGACCCTTAAAAAACATAATATCAGCTTATGCTTTACTAGGTGTGACCTTTATAAATCGTGCAGTGTTCACTATGACTCATCATAATAATAAACACAAACCGTACAGTTTAAATAGAATAGCGTATTTAACTCGAGGACGGCAATATTGTATATCTGCTATTATATTGGATTGTTGACTTTCCAGCAGTGGCTTGTTTGCAGTTTGAGAAATGGCCTCTTTAAGCCCACATATAAAGTATATCTTCTATTACTACGTATACTATTACAAGAAACACTACTCCGATTCACTTAACCTCGGATCTAATATAATTTGCTAGTGGGATACTTTGTAATTATGAAATCCTATACAAAAACATACAGAAGTGATTTTATACTTCACTTCAACTTTTTTATGATATAAATAATAATACTAAATAATTTGCCAACATCGTGTCTTGGAACGATTTATTAACTTGTACAGTCCCTTATGCCGGGGGGCTAAACAAATTTTTAATTTTTTTTATCTTATTTTTGTTTTAATTACTACAAATAAAGCATCTCTACAAAGGGTCCCAATTACTATCAGAAAATGATTAATATTTTGATGTAAAATTAAATATTAATTAATTAAGATTCAAATAGTTGTATTCCTTATACAAACCCTTAAAAATATATACAGCAAACATAATGTATTATTTTACTTAAATTTGTTTTTTATTTATTTATTTTTTTATTCTTAAACGATCTTTAAATAGCTTATTGAGATAAGAAAAGTGGGCTGCCATTGGTAGGGTTAACACTGATATAGAATCCATTTTACTTTACAGATATCTGTGTACATATAGTAAAAATAAATTGTTACACTATGTTACCTACCTGTGTATATTGATATTTCAACCATAGCTAACAGAAACAAAAAGCACCTTTTTAAAAACGATGTATTGGTTTTAATTAATACCATTAAACTATTTTAAAGTATAAAATGTTCCTTTCTTAGACGAATTGTTTAGTACAGTATCTATTATTTATTCTAGAGTCACTGAGTAAATGTTGTATGATTTAAATTTATATTTCCATATGCGTACTTTAGGTTAATAATAACAAAATATTAACAAAACATAAAATATGTGTTTTAAAATTTAAAAGATAAAATTGTCTTTTTAGCATACATATGATATTTTTAAGATTACATTAATGGGACAGACAATTTTAAAACAAACTTCGTAAATATTTCGAGTAAGTGTTCGACATTGTCTTTTTTCTCAGTAAGTACTAGTTTTATAACACACATCAGGCGTGAAAGTAAACCTGTTCGCGTTTAACCACAAACGTAATCAAGAGTCAAAACAAATTAGTGAGGTTAGGTGTTTATCAGATGGGTGCACAACAATGAAACAGCTGGCGGAAACAAACAGGCCGCCAACTTTACCAATTAAAACTTCCCTCCCCTCTTGAGTTGTAATATCTTTCAATTCGTCACTCAACCGCGCGGCTCGCCGCGTCTCGTCTCTTAAAATTCAAGGCCTCCCCTCGAGCCGTGAGTGGAATATAATTATCGTGATTGTGATTCCCTCCGTCGATTACAAAATCCCATTGCGTGTTTCGCTTCTTCGCCTCATCGGGGTAAAATTATTCCGCGTGAGATTACCAACACAATCAGCTGACTATGAGTGGGTGATGATGAAACGGCGTTTATCCTGACTGACTTGTTTATCGCGTCGTGTTTTTGTGCTAAAATGTGAATTCCGCAAAATTTAAATTTTCTGATTGAATGTTACTACTCACGAACAGTGATGTCAGGGGTGAAGTCAGCTACCCTTTATCTATTTCTACATAACACCAATGTTAAAATAATAAGCCGATTTGTTCCACATTTTCTCGATAAGTTATGTTTTATGTGTAATTTTGTGAACGTAAATAGATTACTACTAATGCGCGTCTTTACTAATGCCTCTGTTTAATTCTTCTCTGTGGATAGACTTAATACTGTTCTAATTTCATCAATTAGTTCAGACCAAAAAACTAATAAATTGGAACAACTTATTAGGCCTAAATATTAAACATTTATTCGAGGATTTGAATCGTCTAATAAACACATTTTCTGAAGGACTACTAGTGGAGGTTGTTTATTTATTTGAGAATAACAATCTTATTATTTGGTCTTACCTTATGGAAAATCGATACCTGATGGCCAATTTGTTAGCCATTTTTCCGATAACATTTTGTTTGGTGTGTTATTTTGTTAGTATTGTAATGAATAATGTTGATTTATTGCTTATTTCTATTTATAATTCTAATGTTTACGATACACGAACTTAAAATCTGCTGATGATCAAACGGTTTCGCAGTGGAGAAAGTTTTCGCGCTTTGATTTATATTTGAGAACATTTTTAATTTGCCTTATGTCTATTGGAGAAAAGACTTATGATGGCCGGAAGTTACAGAATTTCTGATACTCCAGTCCCTCCAATTAAGAACAATTAAGTACTGAGTTATGAAAACTGTGTGGGAAAATACAGTGTCATTAATTAACAAAACAATTACTCGTAGTGGATAGATGCACTGCCAGCAACAAATCAAGATATTTAGGTAATAATAAATAAGAATAAAATGTATTGATAGTATATTAAAGTGATACATTGACATAATGAGTGATAAATTGACATATATGAGTGATACATTGACATATATGAGTGATACATTGTCATGTATGAGTGATACATTGACATATATGAATGATATATGGACATATATGAGTGATACATTGACATATATGAATGATATATTGACATATATGAGTGATACATTGACATATATGAGTGATACATTGTCATGTATGAGTGATACATTGACATATATGAGTGATACATATTCATGTATGAGTTATACATTGACATATATGAATGATATATGGACATATATGAGTGATACATTGACATATATGAGTGATAAATTGACATATATGAGTGATACATTGACATATATGAGTGATACATTGTCATGTATGAGTGATACATTGACATATATGAATGATATATGGACATATATGAGTGATACATTGACATATATGAATGATATATTGACATATATGAGTGATACATTGTCATATATGAGTGATATATTGACATATATGAGTGATACATTGACATATATGAATGATATATTGACATATATGAGTGATACATTGTCATATATGAGTGATATATTGACATATATGAGTGATACATTGTCATGTATGAGTAATACATTGACAAACATGAGTGATACATTGACAAACATGAGTGATACATTAATATATATGAGTGATACTATTAATTAAATAAACAACAAAATTGGAATTTGCTTATGGAAATAGAATTAAATCAGATGAAAGTAAAGTTCATCTCCTAAGCTCAAAGGACGTTAATCCCAAGAACATGGATCAAATGAGCTCGCACAAAGGAGCTGAGAGCGACCAGCTGCCGGGTGGACGGGAGGTCGCTTGCTCGCTGCGCTCGGAATGCCGCCCAGTCTCGGCACGGCCGTATCTCTACTATGCCATTGCCACGGAGGCGGCTTCGGCTTGGTCATTTATTTATGACTCCGCCACATTCTGCGGTGGTTTATATTCGCGAAGCACATTTGTTTGTGGTAACGAAGCACGTACGTTATCTTTACGCACATGAGACTGTTGACAGTTTTTGTGCGCACCTGCAGTCAAGTACAAACTATAATGAGAGAATGTAAAATATATTTTATATAATTATAAAGAATAATCTTTAATTAAGTAAAAAGAAACCACATCCATATCAGTTTTAAAAATTGCAAACCTGTATGACGTAAAATTGTTTGTAAACTATATGACGTAAAATTCTTTGTAAACCTATACGACGTGATTTTTTTGTAAACCTACATAACATAAAATTGTTTGTAAACCTACTGACGTAAAATTGTTTGTAAACCTACTGACGTAACGTTGTTTGTAAACCTACTGACGTAGAATTGTTCGTAAACTAACACGATGTAAAATTGTTTGTAAACCTACATAACATAACATTGTTTATAAAACTACTTAGGTAAAATTGTTTGTTAACCAACATGAAGTAAAATTCTTTGTAAACCTACATGACGTGACATTGTTTGTAAAAATACATTACTTGAAACTGACTTTTGACCAACATTACGTATTATATTTTTCAATGCATTCCTACACGACCCAACAAAATCACTGCTATCCTATAAGACATTTAAAAAAAACTGTAATCCTATAAGACCTAAAAAATGACTGCAATCTTATACGACGTAAAATGGACATAAAACCTACATGAAGAAAATAGACCTCTAACCTACATTTCGTAAAAAAATACTGAAGCTAACATGACGTAAAAAATGACTGAAACAATCATGACGTAAAAACTGACTGAAATCCTATATGACCTAATAAATGACTGCAGTCCTGTATGACGTAAAATGGACTGTAAAGCTACATGACGTAAAATTGTCTTTTAACCTACATGGCCTGGCATTTCTTTTTTCAAATTTACAGTCCTTAGTTTATTTAAAAAGTAATAATTAATACATTAAAGACAAAATGTCTATTGCAAAAGTGACAAAAATAAACATAAACTTGTTCCCATTCATCAAGTATGGAGTGAAATTTTTTCATAAATACAAAGTACATAGGTAATATTTATAGTCCTATTTCTAGTCTACAATTTCAATTGTATTATATTTCTTTTATGGAGTAACAATTTTATATTTAATGAATTGTTAGATAAGCACAATATCTTATTATCAAGGTGAGCAGCTTTGAAAAAAAAAAACAAGTCATTATTAAGAAAATACATTTTAAATCAGAGCTTCCTATACATGCACTAGTGAATTAATAACGTTCATTTCTATAAGGAAAGTCTTGTACATTTCGAAAGGATTTATATAAAAAACACCAGTAAGCACGATGAGTAATTTACAAAAATCTTTATAAATAAAAATACGTGTTGCTATATTTATATAATTATTGTACTCGTATTTAACCTCTTTTAGGAACCTTTGTATTCTCTACAAAGAGAAAATATCTCTTATTTGTTTTAGATTAGTCATCACTTATTATACAATCACGTCGCTTGACTCTAAGTATACTTAACCCACTAGTCCGTTTATAAAAGACTCATTGTGTTAGAAAGTTTCATCCATTTGATTATTTGTTTTCATACCACCCAGTCAGTCATTACAAAGAGAAAACAAAATTTAGTTCTGAGTTAATCAACCTCACTCAATAGTGTCATCATCATGAAGTGATGACTGGCTTTCCCCATTAATGCACTCTAGAAGATAACAGTTTCAATCCACAAAACACGCCTTCTTAGAAAGCCCAACCATTATGATTAGTTAATTAATAAAAGGTACTCAGTCGAATAAAGCAGATTTCAAGGTCATTCCTTTCGGAACAGTACCATTTATTATGTTTATTTCAGTCATTTAAAAGATATTTATACATTAGTTTAGATTGTTCATAGAATTTTGTTAAATCTGAGGAAAGAAAAAATTAAGAAAGAATCAAACTTTTATTGACACAGACTATTAAATTTGTTTTAAAACTGCAATTGAATCGAGCAAATTTGATGCTTCGTCGAGAGTAAATGAATTCAGTTTTATTGCAACAAATTATAAGGTAGTGATTGACAGATTTTCGACTTCAATTATTAAAGAAAGTTTTTTTTATATAATGAGTGCATTTCCACAGAGAAAAAAGAAAAAGGGGTCACATTTAATAATGCGCTAATGGGTGTCGAATAGTTAGTTCTCCAGTTAGCCTTGTGGATGGTAGGGCCAGCACCGTTGTCAGTCTCTCCCTTTCCCCCTCCAAATCCTGAATGATAAACTTAGTAATTACTATTACAAATTTATAAAGATTTACATTAGTACAGCCACTGGGCGTTCGGTTCTGCCACAGTAAAAGGACCTCTATTTCTTTTTTTTCTGTGATTGTTCTCATTTTATTGATATCAAATGCCTCCCCAGCCCTAACGAATATCAGTAGATTTTGTATGAATAGATAGATGCACAGTAAGGTAGCTTACATATACTTGAGTGCTCATTATAGATATAAATAAAAATAATGGTTCATTCAATCTAACCAAAAGCAATGTAAATGCCTGGCCATAATTTGTAACATAAATCCGACATGGTCATGAATGGTTCTGCAGGATAATATTTTCTGATGAATTATATACTCAGATATTAAGTTTCACCATTGATTTTATAATGTAATCAAGGGTTTTACAAAATCAACTTTGTATTACAAAAATTAATCCTAGCAGACTGAATTGCTTAATATTTCTCTTGACTGATTTAATTTCAATCATCAATCAGCTGTTATAATCCTTTCAGTCACATTGAGTCAGCTTTAATGCGTTTATAAATATTTGCTTTAACTCCGCGTTCCTCATTTCACCATAACCATTGTGACAAGGTCACGCAAGTCACATGCCTTCATCAATATTTATGATAAGACTTGATCACATTGATCAATTTGTTTTTTAATATTTCGTTGAAGGGTTAAGAGAATGCATACAACTAGGAAGACTCCGATGATTAAATAGTTAACATTTTATAATTGCTGATATTATCTTGTTTATTTCCCTAATTAGTCATGTTGTTATCTTACGAGAATACCAACATTTCCTGTCTTCAGCCTGCAGTCTTTCTTAACAGTCTGTTGATAGGTCTGATAAAAAGTAATTTCCATAGTTAACTAAGCTGTATGAAATGTCCCAACTCCGTAACGAGGCAATATCGTAGAAATGGCGGAATACTCACTTAAACTTGATATAAGCTTGAAACTGAATTTAGATTAAAAATTAATCTATTCATACTTACTACTATTAACTTTTTTATCTCTAATTTTTCATGTAGGAAAATTACGGTACGAAACTCCATTATACGGGGGGGGGGGGGGGGTTATGCCATTTTAAGTAGTAAAGATCAAATGTACAAGCAACATAAATATAACTTTGCTTTTAATGAAACACTGAACTGAAAACCAACCAATCAAAAGAAGGAAAAACGCTGAAATAATTGAAGTCAATCGAACAAGTGAAAACACTTCATTCAATGCATTGGTCTACGTGAATTCATTGTAAAACACGTACATGTGTACTTGCTGTATTTAAATAATTATATTTTAATATTAATTTTCAACGTCTATTGCAATTAAAAATTTACCAATATTCCATGCAAAATATTGTTATTTTGGAAAGCTAAACCAATTTGATTTGAAGTTACAAAAATAAATGTTACTACTGTATATTATTAGTGAATCTCTCTCAAAGTAAAAAAAATCATATTAATTTAAGACGCCTTTTTCTGTGTTTATTATTTATTCTTAAGACGCCGAACGTCAAGACACGGGCGAATATGGATTTCGAATGTGTGTGATGAGTGTAGATGAGTGAATTTAGTCATTGTTACAAGTACTGTAAGGCGTACAATTTCTTAGAAAGTGTCATTAATTGATAGCTCAATGACAGATGAACAGTCGGTGGTTATCAGCTGATCCCTTTCAAAATTGTTTATTGAACTGAGAAACTGTAGCTTATGAAGTTGGACTTTAACCAACTACGCTACTGACTAATTTTTTATAAGTGTTTTACGCTGATCCTTACCATGCAAATCACTTAGTATGCACGTAAACATTTTCTTCGCCATGCTAATTTCAGAAAATATAGTACGACCTATTTTTCATTGTACACAATCTGGAACAAGAATTAATAAAAAAAATTGTGTTCTGCAATCGACTTGGAGTAAAGTATGCAAATTTGTATGTATCGATTTTTTACGATTCAAAGTAGGTTTTTAAAAATAATCTACCTAAAAAACAATTCGTTGAATGTGGCAATATTAAAAGAGGTTAATTTAGTTTCCTCGACATATCACAATATTTCTTTTAAAACCCTTTAAAATTAAAAATATATCGAAGTGCTCTTTTAATGTAGTACAATAAAGGTAACAATCCTAAATTAATTATTGAGGTAATAAAAATAAACTGTCAGTAAAAGTGTGGAATCGTTCCGAGAATCTGCGGCTTCGACTAATTAAGTCACGTTAATATAAACAATTCATTACACCGGCGTCTTCTGAGACATCGACAATTACCTCATTCTTTACGAGAGTTGTGTTTGTTGTATCCCAAGAATATAAAATAAAACTTGTTTGTCAGGTTTGTGTTTCGAGTCATTTGTCACCAGAGGCTCTTGACTTATCAATCTGAATCCCTGGTTTTTCTTCTTTTTTCATAATATGAATTTTTCTGAAACGAAAGTAGTTTTTCTTCCAAGATTTAACGTAACAATTCTTGGGTAAGTAAGCAATGTAAGATAAAATAAAAATCCTGTAAATTGATTCAATTTAATCAATTTACACAGCCAATGTCTTAACATTGCAACCTTTGTATTAAAAATCTACAAATTCAATGTAATTGGACTCAATTCAACTTTAATGTTAAAACTGTATACTTGAGCATAGTAACTATGAATATATTTGTTGATACATTCCTGTTAAAATGGTAGTTTCCTTAACAAACACGTTTGATTTTTTTTCCTAAAGGGGAGAGGAGTAAAGTGACAAAAAATTCCGTTGACTTCCGACCAACACAAATTTATTCTCCATCAGAACAATATAATATTTTCTCAATGCTTTAAACCAAACAACAACTTAGCTCCATTGTAAATACCTTGAAGCATTTATTCATTTCCCGATTTTGACGGTTTAAAGTTTGACTAATTCTTGAAAAACACTATTTTGATTGTTAAATGATTTTTAAAAGTTGTTAGTATGTTTATTTATTTAACTGATTTATCAATTTATTTTAAGCACTTGAATGACATAATCTAACAAAATCAGTTTTAGGTGGTAATCCCGGTCGGATGTTGTGTAGGGGAAGTACTGAGTCGGCACTAGTGGCGCAGTGCTGTAACCCAGCTCTACTTGGGGACGAAGTATTGTGGTATTGTAGGCAACATTTTCTATACTACCTATACCTGTAAATACTGACTCAACGTCCACTCAATGGCTGCCATCGACGTGGACATACGAGATAAGTCTTGAGTGTCCGTGTAGGGTGGTAGTCAGTGTACTGATGTTGTGGAGGGAAGAGAACTGAGCATCAAACTTGTTAGTTCGTTGATAATTAGACCACTACTACGTGGTTTCGATTCCACGTAAAGCTGTAGGTCCCTTAGTTGCCCTGGCTGTTGGGCTGGGGATCGGACGTTTGGCACACATTTTTGGACCTTCTGCCCATGGCAGTTTTGGCACAATCATTAGAGCGGAATAAGTAGGGTCAACTCGCCTGCTTGGAAAAGGCAGGTTTGGCACAGTCGCTCGACCAGGTAGACGCCATCGAACGAGGGAAAACGGGAATTTTATTATTCCCGTCAACTCTGCGTGGCAGTCATTTGCCCGTGATATAACAAATTTTTAAATTTAAACCTCACTAGGTTAGGTTAGGTTAGGTTAGGTTAGGTTAGATCATGATCTATTTGGGTAGCATCCGTGTTCCAATTGGGTAGCATCCGTGATCTACTTGGGTAGCAGCCGTGATCTACTCGGGTAGCATCCGTGATCTACTTGGGTAGCAGCCGTGATCTACTTGGGTAGCAGCCGTGATCTACTCGGGTAGCATCCGTGATCTACTTGGGTAGCAGCCGTGATCTACTCGAGTAGCATCCGTGATCTACCTGGGTAGCAGCTGTGATCTACCGCAGGTTAGGTTAGGTTAGGTTAGGTTAGGTTAGGTTAGTTGCTTACTTCAATAAACACCACAGCAGGGAATTTGCGGGAGCAAAAAAGTTCCCATTTTCCCGCATTCTGGCCACCTGGCTGCTACTACCTGGCCGGGTGGTGTGTGCCAAACGTGCCTTTCTGAAACTTACAGGTTGACCCTTCTTAATCCCCTCTAATGACTGTGCCAAAAGTGCCATTCCAAATCGGCCAAAAATGTGTGCCAAACGTTCTACGGCCGTTGGGCTATTAATAAATTGCCCTTTCTGAGGAACAGTTGAACTCAGTAACCACACTACACCCATCCACAACCATCCTTCACTCTTTCGCCCCTCAAATTCTCCCATATCTCTACGATCGGTGTCTTAGTAATTAATAATGAATGATAACATTTTCTATTGTAATATAAAACATAGTTTTATCAGAAAAATACCTAAATAATGTCTTGTACGTTTGATACTCGTTCTATGCAGAATATATACAAAATAGACGACCATTCGCCACCTCCTAAACAAATCATACTGTGAACGTCAATGATAAAAATTACACAATGGAGATATAATTTGCCGTTTTAAAAATAAAAGTAAACAATGTTTTCAACAACAATGAAATCTCCTCTGTCAAAACAAGCAATAAATACTGAATTTGGTTTTCACACAGGTTGTAAATATTTAATACCAATTACCAGTTTGAAGCGGAGGGAGATACTGGTCTATTGGCAGATGTACAAATGACGGGCGGACAGACAGACAGATATTATACCCCGGTGGGAAGGGGTATCGACCAGCCACACCCTGTCAACCCCCAACCACCCCTAGCTCGCCCCACAAACCCACCCCAACTACCACATCTGAATTGCAATTCCGATTGGATTTTTCCCTTTGTTTGCCCAATTAATTCTGCCCGCTGATACAATACATGTGCGGTCAGCTGCACGACTCACGCTCGCACGCACACGCACGCACGTGTGTTTGTTATAACACACCCGTGTTACCTTCACGCGTGTCTAGTTCCTATCACAACAGACACACGTCTTTCCCTCATGTTACCGTGTTCAATGAGAGTTTCTATGATATAGTTAAAAAAAAGAAAACATGGAAAGTAACTTTTCATCGACAATAATACATTAACGAGCGAAGGAGTTGGCACGCGAAGCGTGCAGGGGTGTCCCCTAGTATATTAATAACATGAAGTCTAGGAAGAAAGTGTTAACGTTAAAACACAACTGAACTTGGAAAAGTTATTTGTTCTTCAATACACGAATTCTTCCCGAACTTCCTACAGGCACAAAATAATACAGTTTCTTTATTTGTGATAAGCTTCAAATTAATGTTTTACATTTCAATAATAGCTCAGGTTATTATCTTATTCTATTAGATATATTAGCCGTCAACCCGTAATAATGACCGTAACGTAACACTTCAAATGTCATTTGTTAAGTGAAGCTTTTTTGAACCGTAAGATTACTTTTTGGTAAAAATTAAGTGTTTTTATAAATTTTTCACCGTTAAATTAGTGTAAATTTGAATATAGACTTGACGATTTTAAATTGAAAAATCATAATATCCGCTTATTATTTACAAGATGAGACCTTCATAAATCGTGCCTTGTTCACTATAATTCATTACAATAGTAAACAAAAACCCTGCAGTTGAAATAACAGCATGGTTTAGCCCGCTATTGGAATATCGACTTCCCAGCGGTGGCTTGGCAGTTTGGGGAGCTGTCGACTTCCCAGCGGTGGCTTGGCAGTTTGGGAAACGGTCACATTGATGTTTTATGTAAGTTAAGTTTTGTAGAACTGTGGTTAACATTAACAGCTTTTACAGTCGATAGCATATTAAATACTAAGTGTGTGAATCTACGCCTGTTAAAGTTACAAAAATTGGTTCAATATTGTTACATGTGTTGAATATTATATTTTATCTTAATGATGCTTGCCTAGTTAATTAACTAAAACATCTAACTGACTGCGCTAATAAATGGGATTTGACAGAGAAAAAGATACAAAGGTCGCTTCTTAAGGCCAGAATGAATGCCTCAGTGGCAGTTAAAAGTAGGTTACAACTTATGTACTTCTTTATACATCTGTAGTAATAATTACTACATTGATCCTTGAGGATTTGGGTGGAATGATGGAGGTACTGACAAGGTGCTGACTCTGTCATAGAATGGCAAACTGGAGAAATAACTACTACACACATTCAGCACAATATTGGATGCGACATCTTTTCTTTCTTCTGTACCGGGTCTTTGACCGGTACATTACTTTTTTTTTCGTCGTTGTCTGCCAGGCTGCCTGAGATTCGCTTTTGCCCTGCGTTTCGCGTAGTTGGTGGCCGTTGGCCCAGTTCCGTTTCGTTCCGGTTTCCTGCAGCTTCGGTCAGGTTGGCCGTCTTCTAGATTGTTCGAGTAGTTCTAGTTTCTCTGGAGCCTTCGTCTGTCAGGTTGGCCGTCATTTTTGTCTTTGGCTCTGCCTGCTGAGATTACTATGTTAGGCTAAGGTTCCCAAAACGTAAGTTTTCTTTTGTAATTTCTAATATTTAATCACCCTTTTGGTGAAAATACTTTTGTTTCATTGAAAATATTAATCGGGCTTAGTTGTGTTTTCAGGGTTTTGTTAAATTTGTGTTCTTTGTCTAGATGTTTCTCAGACTAGGTTAAAGCCATGTGCTTCCATGTTACTTTTTACCGTTAATTACCGTTAATGCTTTTTATATCTGCCTTTATTTTCAATTGTAATTCTGTATAATGTTTATTGAGCCTTTTTACAGTTGTAGTTACCGATTTACCATATTTTTTTGTTCTTTGCCAATAACCTAGCCTAGCTGTACTCTTTGATTTTCATGTTATAACCTATTGCTCATGTATCCATAGCCTAGTTTTCAGTTTGTCATTTTTAGTTCCATATACGTAATTACGTTTTTTATAATTTGTTAAGTTGTAATTTGTTTTAAATCTGTTTTCCAACATAAATTTTCATAGCCTAAAAATAGGCCTTTTATTTTCTAGTGTGCTTTAATCATGTACAATTTTGTCTGTTCCTGTTTTGTTGCCATTTCTTATATCAGTTGTTATGTGTAATATTTTGTTGTGATGGCTGGACTGTGTTTAATGGCTGTGTTTGACCTTGCAGTCCAGGGTCCTTGAGTGGGACTTTCAGCCCTCAGCCTGCCGTCCGGGGATTGCCGACCATTCTGCACTGCTAGCCTGGCCTGAGGACCATGTTGAAGCATAGAGTCGCCTGCTACCCGCTCTACTTCTTGGTGGTATAGGTCTTCTGTCCTCAGGTCAGTGTATTCCATTTTGTGTTTCCCGGCGGCTGAGCTGGGGGTGATTTGTGAAAAAAAAAAATAAATAAAAAAGAAATAAAAAAGAAGAATGGTGGTGGAACTATTTTATTGAGGCCTAGGCCTAAAGACTGAAAGTGACGAAACAGCCATGGGGACATTGCTAGGAATTATATATTAAAATTTAAGAAGAAAAAAAAAAGAAAAGAAAACGTTGATATTTATTGTTATTTATTTAATTAGTTTATTTTATTGTTATATTTTTTTAGATTTTATATTTTGTTAGGTCCCTATGGTTAAGTTATGTTATCGTTGATTATTATGTTTAGGCCTAGTGATTTAGTTATTTATTTATTTATTTCGTGTTTTGGTATTATTGATGTCAGGGGATAATAGATGTCTTGAAGTGACTTTTTACTACGGTACCGTGTTATATTTTCTTTTAAATTGTTTAATTTTTAAATTCTTCACCAAAAGGGGATTATTGTGCTTTTAGTTTACTTTAATTCGGAGCTGCCCAGGGATTCCGGCTTACTCCCTGGCCCGGTGGAATCATGGGATGTGGGCTGAATTGCCGGTTTAAGTGTTGTGATCCAAAAGTTTTCTAAATTTTCACTTTTATTTGGGGCTTAATATTTTTCTTACGTTTTGGGGTGTCTCAGGCTAAACTGCAGATAGGCCATACACCCTGTAGTTGATTAATTGTTAAATTTTGGTATTTGTAGAGTTTGTGGTATTTATAGCGTTTGTTATTATTGTGTAGTATCTTGGTAATTTTAGTGTTTGTTATTATTTATTTAAGTGAGAATTTATATTGTGGCCTTCTGCCTTTTTTGTTGTGGCCTTCTGCCTGCCAGTTTGTTTTCTTAATAATAAATTAGTTTTGCTCAGCTGCCGAGTATTATTTTGACCCTCCAACTGCCACCCGTGATCCCATCGCTCGACTTGTTTTGAGCCATCCCCCGGTTGGCACGCTTACCAGCTTTGGTGGGGGGGGGATGGGTCTCAATTGGTAGCAGAGCGTGGTTGCCTAAAAAAAAAAAAAAAAAAAAAAAAAAAAAAATTAATTCTTTCTTGGTTGTTGACGGTGGGTGTTTGCCAGTTAGTAGGCCATGGTTGGCCGACCTACCGTCAAGGTGCCTTGGTATTACGTAAAAAAAAAAAAAAAGAAAAGAAACAAATAAATAATTAATTAAAAAAAAAAAAAACAACTAAAAACCAAATAAATAATTTAACTTTAAAAAAAAAAAAAAAAAAAAAAAAAAAAAAAACCTAGGCAATCCGCTTGGTTACTTTGTTGAATGGGTTTCATGGGTGGATTGGAGTGGTCGGCAGTGGCTCGGTAGGCTGAGGGTTTAGTTCGTCTTGGACCCTGGAGTTGTCGTTTTTTTTGTGTACTGTTGATAATTTTGTTTTGCGAGATGGCCTATCTGCAGAATGTTGCGCTCCTAGTCAAGGAGGAATTAATTTTTGAGTTGAGGTCGCGGGGTGTGACTCCGGAGGGTGATGTTCTGAATCTCCGGAGGTTGCTGCGGGAGCAGTTGTCCGCGGGTACGGCGGTGGATTGGTCTACTCTACTGGAGGTTGGTGAGGAGTTGTCTGTTTGTAAACGTAAGGTGGAAGATTGGGAAGGGGTGTTAGAGGATTTGCAGTTTGAACCTCCAGTAGGTCGTGACCGGGCCTGCCGCCTTGCACGTTTGGGGCATCTGCTTGCCCGTTTAAGGCTGGTCAACCGGGCACCGGGGTTGGAACCATCGGATAGGGCGTGGATCTTGGAGAGTGTGTCTAGGCTGGATGAGATTTTTCAGGCACTCTCCGGGTCCACGACTCCTACGGGTCTGGGTCAGCGGCCTACTTTCGCACTGTCGCCTAACGTGTCGAGGCCGCAGGCTGAGACAACGGCTCTCACTGTGCCTGAGGTTCCTTCTGAGCCTGCAGGCGTTTCTGTTGAGGTTGCTTGTGGTTCGGCTCCAGCTGCCGTTCCTACTGCTTCTTTGGGTTCTCCTGCTCTTCTGCAGCTGAGCTACCACAAGCTGCCTAACCCTCTCACGCCCATGATCCAGAATCTCCCTGTGATCGATGGGATGGATCCTGAGGAGCTTCTTAAGTTTCTGGTGGCCTTTCTCAGACTTAGTGAGATGCCCGGCATGCAGGCTGGGGACTTGCTTCGTCTGGTTTTCCCGTATTGTAGAGGTCCCGTTGGGGAGTTGCTGAGTTCTGTCTTGGCCAGTGATGCCTCGGTGGACTCGTTCCATCGAGAGTTACTTTCGTCATTTCTTCCCATTCGACTCAGGGAGAGGATGGTCATGGACAGATTTTATCGGTCGCAGGGTAGGGGCGAGTCTCTGGCAGCCTATGTCTCTTCAGTCAAGGAAGCTCGTCAAGCGTTGCGCCTCACCCTTTCTGAAGCTGACACCGTTCGTGTCATCCTGGATGGCATTTCTCCCGAAGAACGGTGCAGATTGGTTTTTGCTGGTGTTCCTTCGACTTTTCGGGAGCTGCATCAGCTGTGCATTGTTTCGCGCAGCGTGCAGTTCTCAGACCAGCAAGGGAGGGATTCTGAGAGTCATCGTGCTCTCCCCACCCGTCGACCGGCTATGTCTGTAGGTGTGAGTCAGCCAGTGGAGGGTCGTGGTTCTCGGCCTCCGGTTGTGTGCTTTGCTTGTGGCCAACCTGGTCACATTCGACGTGACTGTCCACGTGCTCGAGGTCGTGGGGCGGGAAACGCTCAGCGCGGGGGGTTGCCTCCACAGTAGCTCCCCGCGTTGTTGCGAGTGACCGTGGCCATTTGCCTTTGACACGTGCCCATAGCAGGAGTGTCGGGGATTTTTCGGGCCTTGCTGGCATGGCTTCCCTGGGACTTAGTGCGGTCACCTCGGTGTGTCCTGGCGTTTTTGTATCTTTTGGTGGTACGGTGTGTCGAGCCCTTCTTGATTCTGGTTCGGCATGCAGTATCATCAGCCTTTCTCTTTTTGAGTCCCTTGACGCCTTAGGACTTGTCAGGCACACCGAGCCTTCTTCTATTACTTGCTGGACGGCATCCCAAACTCCTCTACCTATACTTCTAAAGGCGTCTTTTCCATTTTAAAATCGAAGGATTTTCCTGGAGGTGGGGTTTTCTTGTTGCCAAGGACCTGGCGGTTTCTTGTATCCTAGGGGCAGACTTTATTTCTAAGAGTGGTATGGTGCTTGACCTCCAGAAGCGCCAGATGTTTTTCAAGTTCAATCGGCGAGTTTTGGTGCCTCTAGTAGGTGATTCTGACTGCCCTCCTGCAGTCAGAGAGGTGGGTTGTGAGCCCGAACAACCCAAGGTGGATCCGGTTGGTCATCTCCCCCCTGAGCAGGCGGAGGCCATTAGGAGGCTGTGTTTGCGGTTTCCTGATGTGCTTACGGCTGAGCTTGGGGTCACTTCTCTTCTGGAGTATGAGATCCACCTCACCGATTCTCAGCCAGTTAGAAGTCATCCGTACAAACTTGCTCCCCCAAAGATGGAGGTTATGAGGGCTATGATTGAGGATCTTCTGAGCAAGGGTGTGATTGAACCGTCTCGTTCTGCTTATGCCAGTCCAGCTTTTCTTGTGCCCAAGCCTAATGGTAAGTCTAGGCTTGTGATGGATTATCGGAGGCTCAACGCTAAGGTCGCTATTGACTCGGTACCTCTGCCTGATTTGCATTCTGCGTTTGATTGGTTCGGTAAGGCTAAGTTTTTCAGTGTTTTCGATTTGAACCAGGCCTACCATCAGATTCCATTGAAGAAGGAATCACGGCCTATGACTAGCTTCTGTGTTCCCTGGAATCTCTATCAGTTCACTAGGGTTCCTATGGGTCTTGCTGTGGGTGCCCAGACTCTTACTCGTCTGCTTGATTCCATCTTCCATGATGTGAAGTTCAAGTTTGTTTTCAATTACCTGGACGATCTTCTTGTCTACAGTGAGACTTTCGGGGAACACATGCAACATCTGGAGGAAGTTCTTAGTCGCCTCAAATCAGCTGGCCTTACCGTCAATCCAGAGAAAGTCACTTTTGCTCGTCCTGAGATTTCTTTTCTGGGTCATCTTATCTCTTCTCGAGGCGTCTGCATAGATCCTGCGAGGACCCAGGGCATTCGGGATTTTCCTCCTCCCAGAGATGCCAAGGGGATTGCCCGTTTTGTGGGGATGGTGAATTTTTACCGTCGCTTCATCCCTAACGTGGCCGAGCTTGCTGCCCCGTTGAACGAGCTGCGAAAGAAAGGTGTCCCTTTTGTGTGGGGCCAAGCTCAGCAGACTGCCTTTGATGCTCTCAAGGAGGCTATCATGCAACCTCCTGTCCTGCGTATGCCTGATTTCAGCAGAGAATTTGTTCTTCAGACTGATGCCTCCTCCTCCGCCATTGCTGCTGTTCTTTCTCAGGAGTTTGATGGGGTCAGGCAGCCCATCGCTTTTGCTTCGAGGACGTTGTCTCACCAGGAACAGAAAGCTTCTTCCATCTATGAGTTAGAGTGTCTGGCTGTTGTCTTTGGTACGGACAAGTTTCAGGCGTTTCTTGGAACACGCTGAGTTCTTGCTGGAGACGGACAATCAGGCACTGTCTTGGCTTCTTGCCCATCCCCGACAGCTCGGGAAAATTGGTCGCTGGGTGGTCAAAATTTCTGCCTTTAAGTTCCGAGTTCAACATCTTAGGGGTACCCAGAATGTCATCGCGGATGCTCTTTCCCGCATGTACCACGAACCCAGTGATCCACCTACTGAGGCTGTTGCTCAGTGTGGTGCTGTTCTTCTGGATTTTCCTCTGGCTTTTGACGACCTACTGTCCCATCAGCAGAAAGATCCTGAGCTGTCAGTCATCTTAGGTGAGCTTCAAGAGGGAGGTGCCCACCCTCCCTATTTTCTGTCCAAAGGGGTACTCTGTTGCCGTCCTCGACAGAGGGGTGAACCCCGTGTAGTGCTGCCTAGTCATCTAGTACCGATGGTCTTTCAGTATTATCACTCTTCCCTTGTGGGCGGTCATCTTGGCATTCATAAGACCATCGCTAAGATTCGTAGGTACTTCATCTGGAAGGGCATGGACCGGGATGTTGCTGGCAGAGTGCGGGCTTGTCACCTGTGCTCTCTCAGCAAGCCTAGTCAGAATGCAAGGTTAGGGTTGTTATCTTCTGAGGTGGCCGAGCGTCCTTTTGAGAAGGTGTTCATCGACTACGTGGGTCCTTTTCCCCGTAGCAAGTCAGGTAGCTCCTACCTACTTGTTTGTGTGGATGCTTTCTCGAAGTTCGTTTGGCTTTTCCCACTTCGGAGTGCCACGGCTAAGCTCACCATCCGTGCTCTCCAGTCCCAACTCTTCCAGCACTTTGGTGTGCCTTCCACTCTTGTGTCCGACAACGGTAGCCAGTTTACCTCCCATGAGTTTCGTAGGTTCTGTTTTGGCAATGGTATCAGGCATGTGACTACCTCTCCTTATTACCCACAGCCTTCTCATGCAGAGCGGTTCAACCGCAATCTTCGGTCTGCCCTTATTACCTTCCATGCTGAGAAGCAGAACACCTGGGATGAGAGTCTCTCTTGGCTCCAGCTTGCTTTTAATTCTTCCAAGCATGAGAGTCACAATGCCACTCCCTTCGAGATTCTACATGGCTACCCTCCTAACAACCCTTTGTCCAACTTGTGGAGGCTAGAGGATCTTCTACCTACGCCAGGTGCCACTGACGTAGTGTCCACGTGGCGGGCTGCTCGGCGCAACCTGCTACGTGCTAGAGAGAGAGTGAGGAGGAGGTATGATAAGGGTCGTACTCCTAACCCTTTTCAGGTTGGAGATCTGGTTCTTTGTCAGGCTCACCCGGTCAGTTCGGCCGCGGAACGAAGAGCTGCAAAGTTGTGCTATCGGTGGTCTGGTCCCCACCGCATCGACAGGTTTTTGTCACCGGTGACTGCTCTGCTGGTTGATCCCCAGTCAGGCAGGGTGTTTAGGAAAGCCCATGTGTCCCAGCTTAAGGCTTTCCGGGGAACGGTTGGTCCAGGAGTTGGTGTTCCTGGGGGTTTCTTGGGGCAAAGAGATTGATCACCTCTGCGCCCTAGGTGGCTGTTCTGAGAGAGTCTTCTTTCTCTCTTTTTTCTTGTCGGGCCCGATAGTTAGGGTAGTTTGCTCCCTGTTCGAGGGGTTTCCCCTCTTAGTTTCTCTTGGACGTCCTTGGAACACCACTCTTCGGAGGTCTTCGTCTTCTCTTGGTTCCCTGAGGTACCGAGTGTTCTCCCCTGCCTGGGTGTGTTGAGGTTTGCAGAGGGAGGTTGTACCGGGTCTTTGACCGGTACATTACTTTTTTTTTCGTCGTTGTCTGCCAGGCTGCCTGAGATTCGCTTTTGCCCTGCGTTTCGCGTAGTTGGTGGCCGTTGGCCCAGTTCCGTTTCGTTCCGGTTTCCTGCAGCTTCGGTCAGGTTGGCCGTCTTCTAGATTGTTCGAGTAGTTCTAGTTTCTCTGGAGCCTTCGTCTGTCAGGTTGGCCGTCATTTTTGTCTTTGGCTCTGCCTGCTGAGATTACTATGTTAGGCTAAGGTTCCCAAAACGTAAGTTTTCTTTTGTAATTTCTAATATTTAATCACCCTTTTGGTGAAAATACTTTTGTTTCATTGAAAATATTAATCGGGCTTAGTTGTGTTTTCAGGGTTTTGTTAAATTTGTGTTCTTTGTCTAGATGTTTCTCAGACTAGGTTAAAGCCATGTGCTTCCATGTTACTTTTTACCGTTAATTACCGTTAATGCTTTTTATATCTGCCTTTATTTTCAATTGTAATTCTGTATAATGTTTATTGAGCCTTTTTACAGTTGTAGTTACCGATTTACCATATTTTTTGTTCTTTGCCAATAACCTAGCCTAGCTGTACTCTTTGATTTTCATGTTATAACCTATTGCTCATGTATCCATAGCCTAGTTTTCAGTTTGTCATTTTTAGTTCCATATACGTAATTACGTTTTTTATAATTTGTTAAGTTGTAATTTGTGTTAAATCTGTTTTCCAACATAAATTTTCATAGCCTAAAAATAGGCCTTTTATTTTCTAGTGTGCTTTAATCATGTACAATTTTGTCTGTTCCTGTTTTGTTGCCATTTCTTATATCAGTTGTTATGTGTAATATTTTGTTGTGATGGCTGGACTGTGTTTAATGGCTGTGTTTGACCTTGCAGTCCAGGGTCCTTGAGTGGGACTTTCAGCCCTCAGCCTGCCGTCCGGGGATTGCCGACCATTCTGCACTGCTAGCCTGGCCTGAGGACCATGTTGAAGCATAGAGTCGCCTGCTACCCGCTCTACTTCTTGGTGGTATAGGTCTTCTGTCCTCAGGTCAGTGTATTCCATTTTGTGTTTCCCGGCGGCTGAGCTGGGGGTGATTCGTGAAAAAAAAAAAATTAAATAAAAAAGAAATAAAAAAGAAGAATGGTGGTGGAACTATTTTATTGAGGCCTAGGCCTAAAGACTGAAAGTGACGAAACAGCCATGGGGACATTGCTAGGAATTATATATTAAAATTTAAGAAGAAAAAAAAAGAAAAGAAAACGTTGATATTTATTGTTATTTATTTAATTAGTTCATTTTATTGTTATATTTTTTTAGATTTTATATTTTGTTAGGTCCCTATGGTTAAGTTATGTTATCGTTGATTATTATGTTTAGGCCTAGTGATTTAGTTATTTATTTATTGATTTCGTGTTTTGGTATTATTGATGTCAGGGGATAATAGATGTCTTGAAGTGACTTTTTACTACGGTACCGTGTTATATTTTCTTTTAAATTGTTTAATTTTTAAATTCTTCACCAAAAGGGGATTATTGTGCTTTTAGTTTACTTTAATTCGGAGCTGCCCAGGGATTCCGGCTTACTCCCTGGCCCGGTGGAATCATGGGATGTGGGCTGAATTGCCGGTTTAAGTGTTGTGATCCAAAAGTTTTCTAAATTTTCACTTTTATTTGGGGCTTAATATTTTTCTTACGTTTTGGGGTGCCTCAGGCGAAACTGCAGATAGGCCATACACCCGGTAGTTGATTAATTGTTAAATTTTGGTATTTGTAGAGTTTGTGGTATTTATAGCGTTTGTTATTATTGTGTAGTATCTTGGTAATTTTAGTGTTTGTTATTATTTATTTAAGTGAGAATTTATATGGTGGCCTTCTGCCTATTTTTATTGTGGTCTTCTGCCTTTTTTTGTTGTGGCCTTTTGCCTGCCAGTTTGTTTTCTTAATAATAAATTAGTTTTGCTCAGCTGCCGAGTATTATTTTGACCCTCCAACTGCCACCCGTGATCCCATCGCTCGACTTGTTTTGAGCCATCCCCCGGTTGGCACGCTTACCAGCTTTGGTGGGGGGGGGGGGATGGGTCTCACTTCTCAGTGGGTCAGCAGAGATCGGCAGAATATTTATTTATTTATTCATAAGACGCCGATCGTCAAGATATGGGCGAATATAGATTTCGAATGAGTGTGATGAGTTTATATGAGCGAATGTAGTCATTGTTACAAACTAAGGCCGACTATTCCTTAGAAAGTGTCATTAATGACAAATGAACAGCCGGTGGTTATCAGCCGATCCTTCTCAAAATGTATTGACTCTGATTGGGATCGAACTGAGAACCATCAGCACATATTTATTTGACTTTCCATTTGGAAATTTGAGTCCAATAGAATTAAGCATATTCGCAACCTAAGCCTATAGTATATCATTTGTTGTGGTCAAGTTACTAAATAAACACAGGCTATATTGAAAAACTGTTTCTGGTTAACGTATGGTTAATTGGTAAATATAAAGAATTAATTGATTTAAAATGTGTAATAATTGTTAAATAATTATATAAACTTATCATTCGTTACTAAAAATTGAAATGTTAACAAGCAAAAACTTCAAAATAACAATTATCACATTCATTTACAACTCAATTTGCATGTAAATAAAGAGGGCCAATTAAGTACGACTTTCTCTTCACTAATTGAGCGTTTGCGTTGTCATTAACTATTAAATGGATCAGCATTAAAACCATCACAAGGGAAATATGTGGAGGTATAACGGAGATGTTATATAAGAGATAAAGTTGGTTTAAGTAATATTAATTGAAATAGATCACTGTATTAGATAACGTAATTGGTAGAAAGGGGGGCAAAGATAAGGCGAGTAAATTAGTTATGAATGCATCAATTAACAACGGCTACCAATTAATTAATATGGCATTACAAAACAACGGTAATTAGACGTTTGGCGGTATTATGTGATTAAAAGGTAAAAACGATTGTTCGATCATTGCTCTTATTAAGGTCGGTGGCTAACCGTTAGTCAAGAAGTTTTATCACTGTTCACAATCTACCTAACCTTCAAGACAGATAACTAAAAGACCACCCACTCAACTAATTACTGTAATATTCTGAGATAAACTCTTGTGTTCATAAATATACAGTACCACAAAACAATTTATCCTATTAAACAATTATTAAAATATATAGCCTTATATTATAAGTATGCAGTATTCAGAATGTACTAAGATCAGTCCCTGCCACTAAAATCACCCATATCCCTTCTAGAATGTTTGCATTGTGTTCTATTATGTAATTTCAGTCAATCTATTGACGTACCACCAGTTGTGTGTGAGCGAGCGGAGGCCCAAACTCCCATTAAAGGCTTCGCTAAACTGTGACAATTAAATTTGTTAAGATGTTGGACGTCATTTAAATTTTAACCACTTTATTCACAATAATCTCCCTAGCTTATTAATTGTATTCTGTTTTGCTACATTAGTGTTACCAGTTAAATAATTAGATTGTCTTCCTTACAAGACAATATTTCCCATTTTGACAAAATATTTCCCACGTTAACAAAATATTTCCCTAGATTTTTTCAGGGTTTGAAAAATCTGCATTCAATCATAAATGCTCTTGCGTTTTGGAAACATTGATGTTGACATAACTCACAAACGTGTTTAGTTTTATTAGAAAAATTAAAAAAAAAAAAACAATTGTAATCTAATTAATGTGTTTGTTTGTGTTTTCACGTCAGCACGTAGGCTAATGTTATTATTAATTTTTTAATTATTCATTATTCATCATTAGGACCGATGCATAATAGCTATAACTTATAAGTGTTAATACGAAAATGAAAAAAACAAATTTAGGCCTACCAATAAGATTTTCCTATTATTCATTCACTATTCATTAATGTTAATTATTTTAGCCTAATGGCTATAACTTGGAGCAAAATGCGTTCTTTTTGTTTTTTGTTTGTTAATCAAACTACTATTATTATACGGTAATTTATATGTTATTTACATTTAATACTCGAAAAATAACTTAGGTTGAAACCATGTGAAAAGTCGTGTAGAGTTTATTTATAATTGATGAGAAATGTCCAAAAATACCATCTACCTCAAAAAAAATTTTTTTTACCAATAATTATTTATTTATTTCCAATCCCTGTATCGATTACCTGATCAGCCACAAATTACCACATACGTAAGTAATGAATAAAGACATTGCCTGTTGTCGTGACCCAGGGGGTTAGACGTGTATGAACATGGTTAGCCGGCTGACAACCGTCGTCACGGCACGGTGACCGGCCGTCACGAGTGCTCTTCCGGAACCGTGCAGGAAGACATGCAATGGTGCATTATGTAACCGTGAGCTTTATCGGTAACAAACCACGACTTCCTGTGAAGAAATGTTACCTACGAAGATCTTAGTGAGTTAATTATTTATAGAACTCATGTTCACAAACACATGTTGGCAATTATGCACTTTTTACACCCTTGAATAGTGCGACATATATTTCATAACATGGTTTTGAAAAAGAGCTTATATTTAGTTACAGGAGAAAGAGACCCTTTTCTAAAAGGGGGGAGGTACTGGTCGACTTTATTCTTTACTATACCAATGATAGATTCCGATATTTCATGAATTTTTCACAGTTTCAGACAAATTTATTTTTTGGAGAAACAAATAATTGGGAAAACCAAAAATCAAACAAGAACCATTTTTAAAGAATTTGTCGAAGTATAAATAGTTAAATTTGGCAATTGAACGACGTTTTAAAGGGATTAGCAGTGGAGTCATGTTTTGGCAGCTTCCCTCCGCGAAAAGGCCAAAAACATGAGTTTCTATTTCAACGATTCAGTCTGGAACAATAATTATATCGTGTAAGACATGAAGTCTTACACGATATAATTCAATTTTATATATAATTCACGATATAATTCAACGAAGGTCATACAATTCAATCAATTCTATTAATTAGTTTAGTCATAAAATGTGTATACATAGAAAGAAAACAATGCCTTCTCATACATTGTATGACCCACCCGCCCACCCATACACGTACAGTGGTAGTGAGATCTCTACTTTATAACGGTACCAACACCGCCCACCCATACACGTACAGTGGTACTGAACCACCCGCCCACTCATACACGTACAGTGATACTAGTCTAGTTTAACATAAGTTAGTTTTTTGTAAAACATTGACTATTTGTATGCTTTTTAAATAATAAATGTGATTATTGACGATTCTACATTTGAAAAACTTGGCAGTTTTGGAAATGGCCACCTCAATTTTATAAAATTTAAAATTGGTCTTATGGAAAATAGATTGATGCTGGGTGGAAGTCACCTGAAATGTTAATCACTTCATCACATCAAATCAGAAAACTGTTTAAATTTTAACAGTTTTTAATTTATTATTTTGTATACAGAATGTTTAAAACGCAACCCTATTTACAAGTACAGAAATTGAAGGTTTAAGATAATTATAAGTTCATAGGTTGGTAGCCCTGGTTCTTCCTCTTCCTTGGCTATACATTGGCTTGTAAAAACAATGTAACAATGTAAATCAGCTGATTTGGTAAAATTTAATTTGGTTTCGTACAATGTCATTAAGTTGAGGTTAGCTAAATATCTAATTAGTTTAGATGTAAAATTACTTTTTTGAGCCTTAAAACACGCTTCAGTTAGCTGACCTAACCCAACCAGCCTAATCTCTTACGAGATTTCGAAAATCTCGAAGCCAACAAAAAAATTAATCCTTCTTACGTTAAATGTGGTAATACAAAGATATCTTCTACCAGTTGCTTTTCGCGAGATTATGACTGGGGAAAGCCGGAACAGACGACTCAGCTGTTAACCAGCTGGGATGACTTTTAACACTACTTCTAACCCCTCCAGGCCGTTGCCTGGAAGAGTGTTCATGCATCAGCTCTCAGCCACAGAGTATAAAGATGAATTTTATATCTATATATTCTGTGTGTCAACTGTCGTAACGTCATTATCAAGTCAAAAGCCACGCGACGACTCGCTTATACACTGACCTCATAAAATACCAAATAGAATCTTTTACGATTCTGAATAACTATTCCCTCATTGTGTCACTTACAGGTAACATGGATTTTGAATGAGAGAGAATGTGGAAGAATACAACCAGAAAAGATGAAGTTTTTGAGAAATATTGCTGGAAAGTCAAATCCAGATTAGGGAGGTACTGAATGCTTGAGAAACAGTGCAGATAATAACAGGATTAGATGGTTTGGACATGTGAAAAGAATGAGTGAGACAAGAATCTCTGGACAAATATTGGGAGCACAAGAAGAAGGAAGAGGCCGAAAGACAGACAATGATTGAGATGGAAGAAGATATCAATAACAAAACGCTGAATTGGGAAGATGTATTCACGGAACAACTGTGGAATGATAGAAGAAGGTGAAAAGACTAGTTAACAAACGTAGACCCACACAATAGTGGAGTAGAAGCGGCTATGTCAACATACAGTAGATATAGATCTCGAATAATATACAGGGTGTCTGGAAACACCCAAATATATTATTTATTCATTGAAATAAAAATCTAAACTTTTTACAATCGTAATAGGGATTTTTTGGATAGGGATATTTTTTTCGTAATAGGGGCACCTATTTTTTGGAATAATATTTAGTCATTTTACATTAATGGGGGACGTCCTGTTGAGGGTATCGTCAATATTCTTTAAGAAAGCCTATACCTTGTGATACATCACTTTAAAGGTTATAGTGATCTGAATTGAATGCCACAAACCGCATCTCTAAGGTATCACTCTATCAGAAAATATAGCACTTTGAGTATTGAAAATTGGTGATGTTCAACAATTTTAGTTTAACCTAATTCTTACCACAGTAATATGTTACATACAATAAAATTCCTAACATTAAAACAAATGTTTAATTGATATAAAACAAAATTTTCTTGTTGAGCTGGTTTTATTAGTACAATTTTATTTTAATAAAAGTGTGTAAATATCGATTTATTTTTATTCATTTCGTATAAAAATAAAAAATAATGTATGATGTTAGAAAAGTCTTAATACTAAACTTTTAGTACCATTTGGGGTCAAAGAAAAGGTTTAAACTGCCTACGTCCTTCAGTTTGACAGTGAAGTTAAAATTAAATTGTTTAACAAAACCAATTTTGAATACTCAAATTGCTCTATTTTATGATAGAGTGAATCCTTTGAGATGCGGTTTGTGGCATTCAATTCAGTTTACTATAACCTTTAAAGTGATGTATCACAAAGTATAGGCTTCCTTAAGGAATATTAACGTTATCCCCAACAGGACGTCCCCCGTTAGAGTGAAATGACAAAACATTGTTCCAAATAGTAGGTGGCCAATAAATATCACGATAGTAACAAGTTTATAATTTATATTTCGATTAATAAAGGAAATGTTTGGGTGTTTTCAGACATAATAGACACCCTGTAGTGTGATGATTTAGTGTAAATAAATGTAGACTTAGTTATAACAGGGACGATTTTAATTAGCATTTGTCATTAAACAACAGTTCAGCGATAAATGATAATCCGAGAAAACTAGATTATCCTGTAAAAAATTAGTTGTTTAACCTATTTGGTATCTCAACAGATGGCGCAGAATGTACGTTAACAGCGTTTACTTTCTCCCATTTGCGTTAGGATAAAGTATTATGATCGTCCAAAACAAGTTTGTTACAAGTTGGTTTAAAAATCAATTTTAGGGTCCCATGAACCCAAAACGTTTTTTTCATCGAAAAATCGTTTTGGTGTCTGTCCGTCTTTGTGTATGTGCAGTTCGCTGGAGGCCAAACGGATGGATCAATTTTTATGAAATTTGGTACGTACGTGTTTTTAGCCAATATCTCCAGAATATTTTTTTACTTTTTTGAAATGTTAGTTTTTTATTTTTATGGGCAAAAACATACGAAAAATGTAATTATCTCAAAAACGGCTCTAAACATTTTGATTAAATTGTCAGGAAATATGTGAATAACGATTTAAAATATTTTAGTAAAAACTGCATGTATCTAACTTCATTAGTTTTTGAGTTATGACAAAAAACATATTTGGGAATCAAACTGGTAATTTTCAAAGTTTTGAGTTTTTAGTGTTTAATAAGGGGGAACGTTTGTGCCAATTATTTGGAACTATTTATTATATACAGAATATACATACTTTGAGTAACATTAGGAGAGTTAATATTAGTAAATTTTTGTTCAAAGTAAAAAAATATTGTCAATCCGGAATACTTTGAGTCACATAAGGAGAGTTAGTATCAGTAAATTTTTGTTCAAAGTCAAACAAATTTTCAGATCATGGATTTTATAGACTTGAATGACATCTACAACGTCCGAGTGAGAGTTCATTGATACATCTGACACTACAAATAAGTCATTCATTTGTAATTGCTATTCATTCGTTAAAGCTATTTACGAAACGTTATGTCAGATAGTGTGCCGTATCTCGTGACCTTTGTACGTAAAGAGAGATAACCACTGAACCCCACTACTAACATTACTGTAGTTGATTTTAATCGGAAAGGTCAGTGGTTTACAGTCAGCACATTTTTTGCACCAATAAAAAGATTATTTCCCATATTTCATGGACTGAGAACTATCTTATCAATGAATGTTTAAATGGAACACGTTCGATGATGAAATAAAGAGTTTATTTTTAACAATTCGTTGTTAGTTGAATTATTAACCAAAAACTAACTTTGGTTTTCAAATTGGCAAATATATTTTAAGTAGGTTTGCAGTTTTCGTTTTGTTATATACCATATAAGACAATTTATTCATTTGTTTATTATTATTATTTTCAAAGAGCTATATTTAAAGAAATCATATTTTTTTATATTTTGTGTGAGCAAGTGTAAATTTTGTATGTGTATATGTACTGTATGTATATATGCATGTATATGTATGTATATTTTCATGTAAGTCTATTTATATTTGTTGGTACTGTATTATAGTTTGTTCGTTATAATACTTCTTTTATTTAAATTGTCAAATAATTATTTTTGCTTGTATTGTTTTTTTAATGTTATTTTAAGTATAGTTTTGTTTTCACCACTTAGTTGTTTTAATTGTATTAGTTATTGTACACCGCTGACACAGAGCGCTTTTGATTTTCTTTTCATTAACAACAGTTAGTTTTTCCTTGTTTAATATACAAAATATTTTTTTTATTATTCTTATATTGTAAAATTTGTGTGTATCGACACTCAACGACAAGCCATGTTGCCTTGTTGGGACCGCATATTGTAAAACTTTGTTAAATAAATGAATTGAATTGAAATAATCGATTTTCTCAACAATAAATTTATATTAGAATGGTGACTTATTCGCACACTCTTATAGACCATTTGTAAAAGGACTGTGGTAGACTTTATTATTTTATGGGTTATTACTTTCTTATTAAATTCCTTGACGGGTATTATATACTTATACTTTTTTCTTACTTTCATAGGGCTTTCGACCAATTTGTTCGGACGATATATTCTCTATTTTATAGTGTTTCAATATATTTCTATAGTTTAAATTATTTAACATTATTAAAAATCTACTACTCAATTTTTAACATCGCTATACTAAATTCGATTCTACAAAAGGCCATTTTTAAATTCAAATAAAGATTACATCTTTATTTATAAACGTACAATTTTAAACTTGCCCTTTTTTAAATAGAACCCAATTTTAATTTCCAAATAGTGCCTTAATATAAGATTTTAATTTTCTCTTTATTTATTTTTACATACAAATAACTATTGTTCTATTGAAATTTTGTTTAATGAACCAAAATCAATTAGAAAAAATGTTATCTCGGGAGGTACCAGTCGTAATTGTCCTATAAAGCATGTTATCTCGAGAGGTACCAGTCGTAATTGTCCTATAAAGCATGTTATCTCAGGAGGTACCAGTCGTAATTGTCCTATAAAGCATGTTATCTCGGGAGGTACCAGTCGTAGTTGTCCTATAAAGCATGTTATCTCGGGAGGTACCAGTCGTAATTGTCCTATAAAGCATGTTATCTCGGGAGGTACCAGTCATAATTGTCCTATAAAGCATGTTATCTCGGGAGGTACCAGTCGTAATTGTCCTATAAAGGATGTTATCTCGGGAGGTACCAGTCGTAATTGTCCTATAAAGCATGTTATCTCGAGAGGTACCAGTCGTAATTGTCCTATAAAGCATGTTATCTCGGGAGGTACCAGTCGTAATTGTCCTATAAAGGATGTTATCTCGGGAGGTACCAGTCGTAATTGTCCTATAAAGGATGTTATCTTGGGAGGTACCAGTCGTAATTGTCTTATAAAGGATGTTATCTCGGGAGGTACCAGTCGTAATTGTCCTATAAAGCATGTTATCTCGAGAGGTACCAGTCGTAATTGTCCTATAAAGCATGTTAAGATTTGGAATACATATGTTAATAAAAGTACAGTAAGCGTATGAGGTTTTCTAGTGAAATAATGTTCAACTGCAAAACGCAAGTGTCAGCTACTGGCGCTGCCTGGTGGCCAAACTGGGTAGGAGAGTCAACTGCCACGACTATTCAAATCACACAATGGTTTGGGGACGGACGGAGAGACGACAACCGGTCTTTGGTGATAGTCGACCGACTTGCAAGTGATCCAAAGTCAACTTGTCAAAATGTCGGAGGCGCTGACTGCCGACAAAATATTCCCCTTGATTATGGTTTTCAAAGAAAATAAATGGTTTTCCGAAGAATTGGCACAAAAACTTTCCTTACATATTAAACACTACAAAAACAAACTTTGAAAATTATCCCCAAATATGTCTTTTTGCCTTAATTAAAAAACTTGTCAAGTTGGAGACATGCAGTTTTTACTAAAATATTTTAAATTGTAATTCACATCTTTCCTGAAAATATAATCAAAATCGTTAGAGCCATTTTTGTGAAAATTTCTTTTTTCTTTGTTTTATTGCCCATACAAATTAAAAATAAATTAAATTTCAAAACGTGAAAAAAAAACTGTCTGGAGATATTGGCTAAAAAATTTCATAACAAATTTCATAAAAATTGATCCATCAGTTTGGTCTCCAACGAATTACACAGACAGACACACATATGGACATACATCAAAATAATTTTTAGAAAAAAACACGTTTTGGGTTCAGTGGACCATAAAATGGATTTTTAGACCAACTTCCAAAAAAAATTTTTTTACGATCACAATACTTTATGCTAACGCATATGGAAGAAAGTAATAGTGAAATTTATGTTATTTTAGGAGAACTACGTAATTTATAGCAATAGCCAGTAATGTTAGTTCAATAAATATTTTGACAAAGTTTCGACAAAGAAAACATACAGCGATTTCTTTAACAGCAGTATCACTCATACAAATATCACATTAAAAATCTCGTTTGTTGATCTTTGGTTATGCGACCACCCAGTCGTATGCCAAAACCTCATCATTCCGTTCTTGCTCGATTTGGACATATGTGGCTTAAAAAACAGTCGTATGAAAAAATCGTTCAACGCCTAAAACACATCATTGCATTTTTGTAGACTCTGGTAATGTGTTGAGAAAACGGGCGAACAACTGTTGGAAAACCACCTTCATGTGTGCTTGGTAAATTTGGCATGGTTAACGTTGTTTTAGTAGTAAAATTATCTGTCGCAAAATTTACTGGTTCATGTCAAGAAAAGAGACGTACATTTAAACAAATTTATATTTAAACTGCATTTGGTAACTATCATATATATTTTGTATTTATACATAATACATTTTTGTGGCTTTTATACTTACCACTAGAATCTGCAAGAGGTATATGTTATATTTAGATTTTTTTAGATAGTCTATTTTATCTCGTCTTGTGAGGATGGTCGTTTTTAGCATACGTTGTTTTAGTTATCACATTAAATATCCCGGTTAAAAATAATAAAATAAATATACAAAAAACATGAATAATAAAAAAAATGAATAAATTAACAAATAATTCTTTTATTTAATCTAACAACATATTTCACAACTTTATTCCATCTTCATAATCATTCTACAAACGGTCTGACTTTCTTATTACAGCTAAATTAAATAAATAAAAGGTTGCTTAAATTTGGTAAAAAGTTGGTTAAATCCCAACTTCATAAGCTAAAGGTTCTCCGTTCAATCCCGATCAGAGTCATAACACATTTTGAGAAGGATCAGCTGATAACTACGGGCTGTTCATTTGTCATTGGGCTATTAATTAATGACACTTTCTAAGGAATAGTAGGCCTTAGTTAGTAACAATGACTACATTCGCTCATCTACATTCATCACACTCATTCGAAATCCATATTCGCCCATATCTTGACGAGCGGCGTCTTAAGAATAAATAAATAAAAAGTTCACTTTAAATTTTTGTTATGATTTTATTTTTTCAAAATGTTTATATAATTTGTGAATATAAAAGGCTGAAAAAATAACAAAAACCTTAAACAAATTTATAATGAACATTCACACACATTTTTAACGTGTGATTTATTTCTTATATGTTTTTATTACATATTTTACTTATTTAATTTTGGCGTTATAAATAAGTTATAAAGTTAATAAGATGCCCATGACGATGGCCTAAATTTCAGAAATATGTTATAAAAAAGGGGTACTCAGTTACTACGTTAATGATTAGTATATTATAACAATATCCATAAAATTAAAATGTTACAAAGAATTACTAAACACCCTTAACAAAAATGAGTATAAAATACGCCATAAAACAGTGAAGCACGGTAATTATAAATTAATTAACATAATTAGTCATGCTCTAAGCCAATCAGGTGTAACCGAACACCGGCCAGACTCCAGTCACGCTCACGGCTTTACTACCCCATAAAGCGGTCCGGCCCACGACTGCTTTCTGTTAGCGCGGTCTTTATTCTGTCCGTAAACCCCGGTTTTATGACTAGTACGGTTTAACTGCTGATTCTGTAAACCTAAATCACGGCCTTCGACTTACGTGGAGGTGTAAACATAATGGACTTTACGATTGGTGTACTGAAGTGACTGTGAAGTATTGGAGTGATCTGATGGAAATTTTGCTCTAATCTTATTTGTGGCGCAGTGCTGTAATCCAGCTACTTGGGGATAAAGTGTTGAAAAGATTGTAGGCGGTAGGTTCTATGCTCGGTACACTTAAGAGTCTGCAGAGGCTGTCGGCCATGTTGGTTTTAGTCCCATAAGAACAATGTTATATTCGAACCGGACATACGATCACGCGTATCCAAACAAAATAGTTATTTAGTTTCCAGATTTTTTTCCAAACAAATAGCATTTGATTAAGAATGAAATTGTGCGTTGGAATTGCTTTTCGAATTCCTAATTAGTTTTATAGAAAAAAAATTAAGTTAGCAGCTTTTATTTTCACCTATTTTTCAAAACTAGGCGTATGTGTTTAAAATATCAAAAGCAAAATCAATGCGCAATATGATAACGTTTAAAATGACACCTTATACACAGCTTTTGGTCAATAAATAACGAAAAAATATGGATTCGCAAATAACATTGTTCTTATGGGATTAAAACCAACATGGCCGACAGAATTTGCAGACTCTGAATACCAACATGGAGCCCACTAAATGGTTACCATCTACGTGCACATTACTAGAGAACAGTACAAGTAAACGTCACACAACACAAATTTATTACAATATAAGCACAAAATGCACAAATATACTACAATACAAGCACAAAATGCACAAATATTATGGTGATCGATTTCGGTGAACCACGCTCACCTTCCTCAGACCAGAGGGATTCACAAAAGAATCATTCTTTTAGTAGTGTTTTTAATAGTGTTGTGTGACGTTTACTTGTACTGTATATGTACCAACACGTATTATGCTAATTAAAAAACTATTACTAGAGAAGTCTGGGTATCTGTGTTGGGTGGTTAAGAGAACTGAGTATCAGGCTTGTCAGCTGAAAATCAGACCAAAACTACGTGGTTTGGATTCCACGAAAAGCTGTAGCTCCTTTAGTTCTCCTGAATATTGGTCTGATAGTAAATTGTTCTTTTCCGAGCTAAGTCGAACTCAAGTCAGTAACAAGACAACACAGGTCATACTATTAAAAAAAACTCAAGTAATCATTCATATTTGCTTTAAAATACGAACAATCTGTGTTGGCGTCTCATAAGAATAACCTCAAATATGAATAATACATAATCCAAACACGATTTACTCACTGATCATGAAATCTACAGAACTACTGAACAGATATATTGATGACATTTGTATCATAGAGACCTACTAAGAAAGGACTTCTTGAAATTCCATTCCCAAGTGATTGAACCATCCCTCAACTTTCCTACATTGTTTATATGCATATAAAGCTAAAAGATCTAATATAGCAAAACATCTTCTGATTTGTACCCATAGTTTGAATAAAATAGGTGCAAATGTTTGTATACAAGGGTTGTATACAAATATTCTAAAAGTTTATAAGAAGGGTAGGAACATGGAAAGTTATTGAACTAAGAAATGAACAGGTTAATTTTGATTCCGAATTAGTTTTTAATAACGTATGATCAGCGATTAAAATAACAGAAGTAACAGCCAATAATATCACAGCAGCCGCCATTTTGACATTTTCAGCAAATAGGATCACGTGGTCGTAGGCCTATAAATGGGGTTGTTGAACACCATTTTCCATTCTTTTGTAAATCCCTCTGGTCTGAGGAAGGTGAGCGTGGTTCACCGAAATCGATCACCATAATATTTGTGCATTTTGTGCTTATATTGTAATACATTTGTGTTGGGTAACATTTACTTGTACTGTATCTATACCAACACGTATTATGCTAATTAAAATACTGTATAAAGCTAAACAGCTTCTGCTGCTGTAAACATTGCGTATTTTTACTGTGGGTTTAAAACCATATGATTTTTTAACATCATAAAAGCAGCTGTTTTACAAAACCAGTTAGATACTTTTGATGGAATTGAAATTTTGAGAAAAGCACATTTTGTATTTCAGTACTTTTTGAAATTCGATTAGAAATAGCCTTTATAAGAACTCTTTTATCTGAAACGAACACAAAAGACATTGTTGTAAAATTAAAAAAGCACAGCTAATGAAAAAAACTAATTATTTTGATTTTGTTACTTTCAGTAGTCAAGCAACACATCTAAAAATCACAACCGAGATGAGACGAGCATAGCGACTGATGAAGTTTGCATGCAAAGGATGCAGGAGTATCCCCTAGTTCTATATAAACTCATATCTGCTTTAATGGCAGACTGAACATTACTTTCGTAAGGGCTTCAACTACAGTAACATTTAATTCATGTAAGTTCCTCCAATACAATCTTACGCATTCCCTTCTAAAACAGCAAACATAGATCGTTCGGTTTTCTTCATATAGCGTAGATATATTTTCACTCTCTCTCAAACAAAAAAACTTGTGTTTTGCTCTTTAAGTCTCTCAAACGGACTAAATAGGCTTTCTCCCTTTCACACTTATCCCAAAAAGGTTACACCACTTTTCTTTCGCTCCTTCTCAAACCACGTAAAAGTATTTTCCTCATTCCATCAACATATCTAGATTAATTACCTATATAGTCTAGTTTTCCTTTAAACACAGCATGTAGTTTTGTTACTCTTTGAAACACGGAGTGGGCTACACTACTAGTACTACAACTACAGCGGTAGTTCGTCCCTTACATCACTACGATCGTAACATTTTCTCTTTTCATGAAAACAGATTGTATTTTTCCCAACCTCAAAGTAAGTGTATGTGAGGTTTCTCCCTTTTCAAAAATGTTCCTATCTCAACAAGTGCACAGTATTTCTCCGCATCTTGAAAAGCAAACGACGATATAAATTTATCGAGAAAACATAATATAATAATTAATATCTAAATATGCAGCACATTGTACGTGAATTAAAAACATAATATACTTAACATTACTGAATATTTAATGCATTTATTGTCTATAAAACATATAATTTTTGTACTATTAGTACTTCCATAGCGTTGACTTTTCATAGTAAAAGCTTGGTTCAATTGCACTTTTTAAAATTAATAAGATAAACTGTTTGCAAAGCATTGGAGTTGTTGATATTTTTATAATTCAATATCCCTTTCTTGCAAAAGAAAAAAATCAGAGTTTCTCAAAGTTTCGTTGAAATAATTTTTAATTTAACAGTGTTGTGATATAAACAATGAAAATTGTTATAAGGAAAGTCGAATCAGATTTATAATCAGATTATTTATCATTCAAAGCTGCTGCCTACGCGTACATAAAAGTGAGTTAAAAATTTTAAAATAGTCAACTTGCGAAACCTATTCGATCACCGAATACTGTTCGAACTTACTAGGATTGCATTCACGATTTTAAGATATTGAGGTTAGTTTGTGAGTTGAGAGGATGGGACGGTCCTTTAAGGTTCGTTTGTGTGTTGTGTGAGTGGCATGAGGACATTTTCTAAATAAAAGTGTTATACTTCTTATAGATATGTGGCTACATAATGTGGCTAATTTAGCCTTTCTAGTCACATAACTCATTAGTTAAGGATCTGTGCGATATATTTCATTACAATTTAGAGGATGTAGTGGACAAAGGTTACTAACCAACCTAGTGTGAGGTAAAACTTAAAAAATAATGTAACTAATAATTTTTCTGTAAATGGCATACATACAGATTTTGAGGTTACATTTTTACAATTATCTTTGGCTTAAATAGTATATTCATATTTAGTTACTTTTAGTAGTCAGACAGCACATATACTAAACATCTACTAAAAAAACTTCATTGATAGATTTCACTATAAATGAAGGTATTGTGTGTACTTTTGTACAATTTGAGGGGTGGGCAGATGAGGACAGTGAGGGAGAGAGAGGGGAGGGAAACAAGTTGTGTGTGTGTTAGTGAGGCAGGCTCTTTGCTAATAGTTGTGGGGAAATCTAGAACTTAATTCTTGGAGTACTTAACTGGGCGCCTGTGTGAACACCCCTAAGTGTCGTTTGCCTGATGGTTAAAAGAGTGGGCCTATCAAAGGTTTTTATTTGTTAGATGAGACCGCTTTCGGTAAACTGCAAATAACTTTTGAATGTCAAGAGATAGGTCTACAATTTCAATTTCCTTCATAAATAATCCCACTCGTAAATCTAGTTCCAGATGAACACGGCATTACTTTAAGTCGTTGATATCCAATTACGGGTGTGTGCGTGTGTAGGTGCAAGGGTGTAATGGCCCAGCTACCGTGCGTCGTAATTGACGACCTCTGGTTGTCCCGTGGGATGGAGGGGAAACCGGTCCGGGAACAAGGAACATGTGGAGGTCAACCGGACCAATGCCACCGCTCTAGTCATCTACTCAGCACTTAAAAACTGGACTCTATCATTAAACTGGTGTTTTAATATGGCCCTGTTATTGTTATCGGAGCTTTTAAAGAAATCCTTCTAAAAACACAGTTCCATCAGTTGGGACGTGATTGGGTTCCATGCTTAGTTGCACGTAAATATCGATGATCGTAAAGTAAATGAGGTTTGAAAGCAATATAAACTTAATAAATGGTTACACGAATTGGCAAAACTTTCTCCTATATTAAACACTAAAAAATCAAAACTTTGAAAATTACCAGTTTGATTCCCAAATATGTTTTTTCCATAACCAAAAAAACTAGTCAAGCTAGAGACATGCGATTTCTACTAAAATATTTTAAATTGTAATTTACATCTTTTCTGAAAATTTAATAAAATCGTTAGAGCAGTTTTTGAGAAAGGTACATTTTTGTATCTTTTCTTCTCATAAAAATAAAAAAAACCTAAAATTTCAAAAAAGTGAAATATAAGGCTAGAGATATTGGTTAAATACACCTACATACAGTACCAATTTCATAAAAAATGATCAATCCTTTTGGTCTCCAGCGAAGTGCACATACACACCACAGACAGACACACATACGAACAGACATAAAAAATCTTTTTCGAAAAATCTTTTGGGGTTCAAGGGACCCTACAATGGATTTTAGACCAACTTGTAAACAATTTTCTTGAACGATCACAATACTTTCTCTATGCTGACTCATATGGGAGAAAGTAAAAACGACCAACCTGCTGCAGTACTTGGTCACAGAATATACATAGTATGGCTTTCAAAGTCAGCTTGCAAATTAAAAGGAGGATAAATGAAAAATTATAAATTATATTAATTAATTAAATATAAATAGATATCTTAATCTTTCCTCACAGAGTTAAATCCAGGTTTCGTAACCGTTCAACCCTGCTTCTCCGATTGAACGAATACCGGCGAATTCCCCCTGAATAGAA
This sequence comes from Stictocephala bisonia, assembly GCA_035578905.1. Lineage (NCBI taxonomy): Eukaryota > Metazoa > Arthropoda > Insecta > Hemiptera > Membracidae > Stictocephala > Stictocephala bisonia. The sequence goes on from JAQJVL010000070.1 coordinate 1,862,552, forward strand.
AGCAATGTGCAATCATTAACTATATAATCTATAGTTTAAATTTAGACTCCGCAATCACATTACTAATCATTTTCTATTACCCACCTACATTTCCAATAGTTGAGTTTTCCCACACTCGTACGAAAGCGACTCATATTCCATTCCTTACTCATCGTGGAAAACTACACAGTACAATACTTGGAAGACTATCTTAAACTATGACTTCTAAATAATACATAATTTAACTATTTTAATTAATTTGTTGTTATTAATAACGTTTTAATAGTGCCAATCATATTAATTAAATTTAATTACATCGTGCACTAACTTAGATCAAAGATATATTTATGATAAATTTTAGCTATTAAGGTGGTGCAATTGTTTTTCAGTGAGTTAACTATTTCCCAATTTTATAATCAAAATTAGTTAATGTATCTTAACTTGAGACAGGAAAAATATAAAATAGATTTTGTAACCATTACATTAGAACTAGTGGCCTTAAGAAGTAGCGAATTTAGCTGATTTTAAATCACTATTAAAACAAAATCGTTCAAAGCACAAATTTAATTTTTTTATAACTACGTTTTTTACACGTAAATGAAGGGATTAAGGTTTTTAAAATTTTTTAAAATTATTTATAATTTAGAAGGTGATAAAATATCTTTTAATTACCTTAATATCATACATATTTTTTAAAAAAGTGAAAAACATCTTAAGCCCTTCAGTTATGTTATAAAACGTAGTTATAACAAATTAATTTGTACTTTGTTGTCTTAATAGTAATTTAAAATCAGCTAAATTCACCACTTCATAAGGCCACTAGTTCTAATGTAACGGTTACAAAATCTATTTTATATTTTTCCTGTCTCAAGGGAAGGAAAATAATTAATTCAACGAAAACCGATTGCACCACCTTAATGGAATCTCAGTGCTTTGACAAACATAGGCCTAAGTGCCATTTTATCTCAAACTAAATACGTACAAGATAGATGTTATCTTAAAATTAAAGACATTTTTAATTATTATGAATCATTTTAGCTCTTAAAAGAACTTTATGTGATTATAAAAAACAAGATAGATGTTATCTTTATAAAAGTGGAATATATAATTATTAATAATTTTGTCAATAATTAAATGTCATAATATTGTTTCCTGATGAAATGAAATTTGTTAAATGTTCGTTCAAAACGCTTTGCACTTTTGTAGGTCTTTTGTTGAATTTCCGTGGAATGTGAGAACGGACATTGGGAAGATGTTTCGAAACGGTAATTCATATTTATTATAAAAAACAAATGTTGGTTTACAGTATTTTATAAAACTGTTTTTATAAAATATAAATTATTTAACAAAGAAAAATATAAAGAAAAAAACAAAGAGTATAAATTAGTTAACAAAGAAAAAACTTGAAAAGCTACTGTTTTAAGCTACATCTGACAAAACATAAATAACTGAGCTTTATTTTGTAATATACATGTATAATGTACATTATATTACTTATTTATTTATTCTTAAGACGCCGATCGTTAGGATATGGATGAATATGAGTTTCGATTGAGAGTGATGAGTGTAAATGAGCGAATGTACTATGTGCATAAAAACGGATGTATTATTAATTTATTATATAAACATAAATTATCAAAAGAAGTGTTATTAATCAAATAAACAGTTTTAATGTATATTTTGTTCTATAAAGGCCTACATAAAGTATCGATGTATAGGTTAAGATTTAAAATACAAGTTTAATAATTGTTGTTTTACATGTATTGTCATTAATTGTGTAACCAAATAAAACATTTGTGCTTCACTAAATGCAAAGAAATATTACTCATAATAGACAATATTACTCTGATCGCAGACAACGTTATCCTCATCGTAGACAACGTTACCCTGATCTCAGACAATGTTACCTTGATCGCAGACAACGTTATCCTCATCGTAGACAACGTTACCCTGATCTCAGACAATGTTACCCAGATCGCAGACAACGTTAACCTCATAGCAGACAACGTTACCCTGATCGCAGACAACGTTATCCTCATCGCAGACAACGTTACTCTCATCGCAGACAACCATTTATCTCATCGTAGACAAGGTAACTCTTATCGTAGACAACGTTACTCTGATCTCAGACAACGTTAATCTAATCGCAGACAACGTTAATCTAATCGTAGAACGTTTGGCACACATTTTTGGCCGATTTGGAATGGCACTTTTGGCACAGTCATTAGAGGGGATTAAGAAGGGTCAACCTGTAAGTTTCAGAAAGGCACGTTTGGCACACACCGCCCGGCCAGGTAGTAGCAGCCAGGTGGCCAGAATGCGGGAAAATGGGAACTTTTTTGCCCCCGCAAATTTCCTGCTGTGGTGCTTATTGAAGTAAGCAACTAACCTAACCTAACCTAACCTAACCTAACCTAACCTGCGGTAGATCACAGCTGCTACCCAGGTAGATCACGGATGCTACCCGAGTAGATCACGGCTGCTACCCAAGTAGATCACGGATGCTACCCGAGTAGATCACGGCTGCTACCCAAGTAGATCACGGATGCTACCCAATTGGAACACGGATGCTACCCAAATAGATCATGATCTAACCTAACCTAACCTAACCTAACCTAACCCTAGTGAGGTTTAAATTTAAAATTTGTTATATCACGGGGCAAATGACTGCCACGCAGAGTTGACGGGAATAATAAAATTCCCGTTTTCCCTCGTTCGATGGCGTCTACCTGGTCGAGCGACTGTGCCAAACATGCCTTTTCCAAGCAGGCGAGTTGACCCTACTTATTCCGCTCTAATGATTGTGCCAAAACTGCCATGGGCAGAAGGTCCAAAAATGTGTGCCAAACGTCCGATCCCCCCAGACAACGGTACTCTCATCGCAGACAACGTTAATCTCATTGCAGAAAACGTCAATCTCATCGCTGACAAAGTTACCCTCATCACAAACAACGTTACTCTCATCGCAGACAACGTTAATCTCATTGCATAAATCGTCAATCTCATCGCTGACAAAGTTACCCTCATCACAGATGTTACTGATGTGCATACGAAATTAATGTGAATATCTTCGTGAATCAACCTGTAAATAAATAAAGCTCTTATTAAAATAATTAAATTAATTCTGACAGGAAAAATAATTCTTTCCGTTGTTCCCAAGAACGTATATGATAATTATTCCGTTAATCGTCTATTTAAGTATATAGAAAGTTCATTAATAGTTGTTGTACAATAACCACGCAACCGCCTTTAAACGACAATGAACGAACTAATCAAGGCGGATTGTGGACTAGCTGCTGCCTACAACTGGTGGGGGAATGTGTGTAGTGGCCAAACCGTTTTCACAACACGCATTCTGACTCTATCAGTCATGTCTAACATCGATGGTAGACTGACAAGTTATGTTGTTCGCCACTATAGCTTCATTAAAGAAGAACGTGGGAGCGGTGATCTGATCACGAAGTCCTACAACGTAGCAAGAGCTCTACTCGCGACTATGTTTTGTATGGAAGCTTACCGTCGGCTACGTATGAACGTAGGCGAGGCTTACAAGTAATTTTGTCCATCACTTTATTATCATTGAAGCTGCATGGTAATGGCTGCGACTCGTTCATTACGCATCTATTGCAGCAGTACTAAATACTTCCAGGAACACGTTTTGCTTAGACCTTTACTACCGCCAGTATTTGCTGTACTTAATCAAGTTAACTAGTTATGTTGTACACAACTTTAGTACCATTAGAGCTAACAAGGTAATGGCTGTGACCCGTTCACCCAACACAAGAGAGCTAATGACCCCTTTCACAATACATTAGTCGAAGCACTTAAGCTAATGTTACCCAGGGTGAGGTAACAGTTGTCTTGCCAACTTTGTGTGATTGTAGAGTAATATTTCCCCTCCTGCCACTCTATGCTGTCATATACATTGCAATATCAGTAAAATTGTAATATTTCCCTGCTTCATGGTTAAAATAATTACTAAAAAACACCTTTAACTGTTTATTTTCCTGTTACTCTCATGTTCTTCTTACATTAATCATTTTAATAAGCAAACTCATTCTTTAGAACATATTAATCTTAATAACCCAACTTCCATCCCAATCAAAACAAATATTTTCATGACCCATCCACTCACCCTATTAAAAACACATCCACCAAATCAATACAAACAATTATAAAAACACTAACAACATTAAAATTCATGGGCACACTCTGAACCTATCGTCAAAATTAACAAACTATTTTGAGGAATCGATCCTTGACCATTTCTATGATTTGCTATTATTTTATCAGTATCACGTATTTTCTAGTACAACGTAAGTTTGATTATATTGAGTGATTTTAGTAGAGCGCTATCCTGTAGTCCGTCAACTCGACATTGCAATATCAAGCAATTTCGTATGATAAAGTACACAATATTTACCAAACCTAACCAACTTATTATATAAACACAATGGTGAAACAAGTACGATTCTACAAGCAACCAAATAATCTCAAGATTTAACTCTCAGAAGATACGTCTGAAAAAAAAAAAAATGTTTAAGACCTAAATTTCAATGAAACCTTTACTTGTCAGAGTCACTCTAGGTGACAAAATTTACTTGTGTCAGAGCTATTTGGTCACATATTAACATTGAAGTAGAAAGTCTACTGTAATCCTTTATTGAGTTATAAAGATTTGATTCTTATCTCTCACACTAGTCTTCGCTCGTTGGGCTTCGCCTCCAAAACCCCCTTAAGATTCATGTCTAATTTAAATTGAATATAAACAGTTTATATTGAAATTTTAATGTATTTTGTCTAGCATTATTCCTACGTTCCGTAACGAGTGGCTCTACCCAAACTGAATCACGGAGTACTACCCAAGTTAATAATGCTTCCTAGCTATCTTAATCAAAGGGTGGTTACTCTAGTCGATAAAGGTGGCTAACCCAAGTTGATTCACAGGGTGGTTTACCCAAGATGATCATAGGATGCTTTCACATTTAATAATAGGGATTAACCCAGCCTTATCAAGGATAATACACATATTTTTATCATGGTTCCTACTCATGTTAATAGAGGAGGGCTAAGCCGTAATGATCGGAGTGGGTTTTACTCTGGTTGATCATGGGGTCAGCTGAAGTTGATCACGTGAGTTTACTCATGATCAAGGTTGGTCTACCTAAATTGAGTAGTAAGTATTCTCTACTCCTTCTATTGAAAACGCTTTGATTTCTTATCTCTCACATACATCAACTCTAATCAATAAAAACTTCCAATGTGGTGGACCTGAACTTCTCGACTATATTGTCTGAATAAAAATAACTTTGGTACTGGTGGTGGTAACAGGCCAGACTGCTTGTTCTGAATTGACAAAACTCTGAGTTTTAATTTGCTGTCAAAAACTTTTAATAAGTAAGTAATAATTTTCAAGCTAAGGCTATAGTGTTCCACACCATGTTAGATTATTTAAGAAAAAAAAGATACTGGGGATTTGCCTGAATTATCTTGCTTTTTTTTGTGATTTTGTGTATTAATAACACGTTTTTTATGAGTAAAATTGGGCGTGAGTCGTATTTAACCTGTCCACTTTAGCGAGAATAATAATGGTTATAAAATAATTTCTTGTGGATGGATGACAGTTTGAGTTTTCATTGTGATTAGTTTGGTATACGTATCATTAATAATTTAAACAAGTTTAATGAGCAATTAATGTTTATGTAACCTTTGGGCAAACTCGACGAAAACGAAATACGCTTAGGACAATAATTTCTTTGTAGCAAACATTAAATGTGTTATTTGAGTTATTAAAAATAATATGTGCACTAATAACAAATTGCAGAAAATAATGGAGAGTTGATGAAGTTAACTCATAGTTCGTTTTTCATCGAGACTGGTTTTGTCGGAAGCGTAAGGTATACTACTGCTCAAGGAAAAAATGTTAGTATCGGAATATTCTGCAAAGCGTAAAATCAATCCTCTAACAAACATATTCACATATTGTAATGCTACAAAACATAGAATGTTGTTGTAGATTTTAACAAGTGAGGTCTACTAGTCAATCAGTAATGTTGGTTAACAGGTACATGGTTGTGTATTTAGGCAGTCAGGGACTATACTTCATCAAGCTATCTACAACTCGGGATTAAATACATCTGGTGTTGTAATTTTTACCTGCGTAACATGATACATTGTAGATTCGATCAAAGTTATTATTGGTCCCCCCACTTCTAGGTAGCACTATGCTGTACATGTATAATAGTCGTAAGTAGATCACTTATACCGTACATTTATTAAAAACATTGAAATTAACTATCTTAGTTATGTGAAATTTCGTTTTAATAGTTCATACCCTACTACTATTTGGTAGCCATGAAACGTCGTGGGTCGGTTTACTTAGTTATGTTGACTCTTACTTTAGTACCATCAATGCTGTAAATTATAATAGCCAAAGAGTTTATGATGCATACTTTCATTTGAGCAAAGACAATTGAGCTAACAATGTTCAAGTTTGTGAAATTCTTGTGCAGAGGCTAGCACACAGTATGACTGTTCGGCATCGTAAAAATTTGGGAGCTGGTAACTAGTTATAAGTGTCAATCATGTAGTGTGTTAAGTTTTATAAGGAAACCTCACATAAAAATAATCAGAACGAAAATCCCAAGGTATAAGCAATGCTTCCATTTCACCTTACTACAGGGTAACGTAAGTGTGGAATATGTTTGCCAAGCTATGTTGTCCATAACTGTAGTGCCATTTAAGCTGTCTAAGGTATTAACTTGTGATTATTGTGTAATGGAAACGCTTTATTTTAGCCATAACATCTACAAGCTAACGTGTCCTCAGGTAGGTTGTATTTTCTTTATTGCTCCTTAACTAATTCCCGCCTTCGTGTATATGGGGAATGGCTTCACTACCTATGCTAACGACCTCTCCACTGTTGTTCCTAATTATATTTGCAACAGTAAGAGATGTAGCGTTTATATCAAGTGGCTCTCATCAATAATAGTGTTCACGAGAAATGTAACTGTCTTCCCTAAACTGGACAATTATTCATCTGTCTACCGCAGTATACTTGTGGGCTTGGGCTTATACAAGTTATGTTGTCCCTCACTATATGCCATTTTAGTGTAGCAACAGCTGAGAAGTTTATCTTGAAGTTGTGCAAACTTAAACTCATTATAATACCAATGTTCCGATGTATGTAACCTTCTTCCTAACTGGAACATTATTACTGTTTACCGGTAATACATCATGTGGGGTTGCTTAAAAGTTTTGTTGTCCTCATTATAATGCCATTTAGTCTGTAAGTAGTACTGTGACTTTTAAATTGAAGTGCCACAATTAAATCATTAAAAACCAATGTTCACGATGTATGTAACTTCTTCCTAACTTAAAATTTTGTACTGTCTAAACGGGCTAATCATGTCGGGGTTGCTTAACAAGTTATGTTGTCCCTCATTATAATACATTTTCAATCTAAGGTAACGATTGTGAGTTTATCTTGAAAGAGCCACACTTAAACTCTTTTTAAAAACTACTTGTTCTCCGAGGTATGTAGCTTTTTCCTAATTTACATTATTCTACTGTTACCAATAAACATGTGGGCTTGCTTAACAAGTTATGTTGCTCACTTTAATGCCATTTCAGCTGTATGGTACACTGATGAGAGTTATATCTCCAAGTGCCACACTAAACTCATCAAAACTAATATTCACGAAATATGTAATTTTCTTCCTGACTGCTCATTATCTTCTGTCTACCGGCAAGGTAAAACATATAAACTTGTATTCACAATGTTATGTTGTCAACTCACTATATCCCATAGCCATTTCCGGCTGTAGAGAATAGCTGTGAGTTGATCACGAATCATATAAACACATTAGCACAAAGCGGCGGATAATGTCCCTCAGGAAATGTACATTTCGTACTCCCCATGACTGTATTATTCTAACGTTGCTTGCTGCTATTTGTGGTTTGGTCGGGAATTGTAAAGTGAATTTAATTTGCCTCAAACTGTGTTTTTATGATCTTTTTAATTATTAAGAATAGCAAGTTTTGTTTGTTTCTCTTGTTAAATGGTTAGTGCGCCATGTAATCATGAAAATACAGTTTATAGTGAATGTTATTCGGAAGTATATTTGTATTTTATGTGATTAAACAGAAAAATTACAAACTAATGAGACCTTATAAAACTTACAGTTTAAATAAACTTTGGTTTTTTAATATGAACGCTTTTGTTTTTAAAAGATTAGCAAATGATGTCAGCCATGTTGATTTTAATCCCATAAGAACAATGTTTATTTGCGTTATCCATATCTTTTCTGTTATTTATTGACAAAAAGCTGTGTATGAGGTGTCATTTAAACGTTATTTATATACAACATTGGGTTTGATTTTTACATATTTTGCATTTACTTTCGCTTAGTTTGGAAAATTTGGTGAAAATGAAAACATTAATCTTATTGATTTTTTTATATTTTTTCTATAAAATAATTAGGAACCGCGAAAGAAATTCCAACGCGCAATTTCATTAGTAGTGGCGTTTTGTCTGTTTTCTCCGGCGTTGGGAACTGGGAAATGATAAATGTTAATATTAAGGTGGGTGGGGGGTGATGGGCAGGTGGGTGCGGGTGATGGTGGGTGGGTTAAAATTATCCATTTATCAAACATTGCAATTAGGCAGGAGGGGGTGGGCGAGTGGGTGGGTTGGTAGGTGGGTGGGTAGGTATAAAAATTTATTAATTTTTTTCGCCCACGGGGCTACTTGGGCGCGAAAATTACAAGTTTTTTTAATTTTTTCAGGTTGTTTGACGATTCTGGGTGGACATTTAGCCCCGTAGAGCAGTGGCGATTTGAGAACTTTTGTAACAATGTGTCGAACATTAAGATGCTTAATTCTGTAAGTTCCTTACACTATTTTGGCATTTTCAACAGTTGAGTTTAGTGGTAAACCTACATACTTGGATTGCATAGTTTGAACAGTGGTCAAGGTTGGTCTCAGACGAAATACCAACTTGGTGAAAGTACTGGCATATATCCTGGTGAAGTATGATCGCCACCGGATATAAATACATCAGCTGGATTCCAATGGTTCATCCAGTTTGGTTTTGGATTTTGATCTCTCCTCTTCCAACCAAACGCTACGTTACTTTGTGTACCATTTCTACTTAGTTGTTGTTACATAATTATATCCAGGTATAAGATATTTAATTAATATACAAATATTTTAGATAGTAGGAACATTATCGTTCTCAATCAATTTATGTTTATACAATTATAATTGTAAAAACTTAACTAAATACTAAAATACATATACAGTACTATTCTTTCTCGATCAATATTTGTTTTTTTCTCATTTAAACTAAAATTATAATTGTTTGACTTAATTACATTAAAAGTGCCTCTAGTGTGCGTGCATGCGTGCGTTACTGTGCGTGCGCGTATGATAGTGCGTATGTGCGTGCGTGCGTGCGGTGCGTCATGAGTGCGTGAGTGCGTGCGTGCGTGCGTGCGTTGCGTGGCGTTGCGTTGTTGTGCTGTGCGTGTGTGTGTGTGTTCGTTGTGTGTGTGTGTGTGTGGTAGTGTGTGTGGTGTGTGTACTGTGTGTGTGTGTGTGTGTGTGTGTGTCGTGTGTGTGTGTTGTGTGTGGGTGTGTGTGTGTGTGTGTGTGTGTGTGTGTGTGTGTGTGTGTGTGTGTGTGTGTGTGTTGTGTGTGTGTGTGTGTGTGTGTGTGCTGTGTTGTGTGTGTGTGATCTGTTCATTCTAATTTGTATTAGTTACATTTAATAATAAAAAGAAAAAAAAGATTGTTTAGTGTGTATTGAAATACACTGTATTGTAATGGGTATTGTTTTTTGTTAGTATAAATCCATTTTTTTTTTTGAGAGCACCAATTTTTCTAAGTATGATTTTTGGTACGAAAAAGTTATTAATTGAATAAGCAATCTATATAGTTTATAGTCACAAATTTTGCTTTGTATTTATGCTTATTTATTATATCAATCCTGTTTCAAATCATTGTTCATCATTAAATATGATACAAATGATTTTACAACTGTTGTATTAGCCTCTTTTTAATTTATTTGTTAATTAGAGTATAAGTATATAAAAAATATCATAACTTTATTTTATAATTCACAATAGTTTTATTTTTTTCAGAAATCTTCCATGGAACATATGCAGATACAGATCGATAAGTTTAAGTGTGGATGGAGTTGTGTGGACAAAACCTTTTCAGGTAGAACCCACACTTCATCAACAATAAAGACTCACGGAGAGGTAGGATAATAGTATAATAAGTTAAACCTTAAGAAGCGTGTAATAAGAGGTGTGTTAACTACTTGCAGGTGTCTAACTGTTTTGTTTATTTAGCTCTACATATGAAAAACATTAATTAGTTTTTAACTACTAATTTGTACCTCCCAAATATAGATTTTATGATGGAGAAGGGAGTTTTGTAATGTTCATATACTTTGTTTTGTAAAGTTGTAACATACAACATACCTTAACCTGAATTTATTTAGGACGTTTTATTAAATTTCACACATCTTGTAAAGCATTAGATCGATAGCAGTAGATATAAATTCATAGAACACCTTAAGACAAATGATCAGAATAACTATAGTTTGAGGGTATTTTCGTTTATTTAGTTATTCAATGTAATAATTAAATGGACATTTATTCTCTTACGCATATAGCTTACATTGCTATGTCTACCAGAAAACCTTCAAGCTTTGATTAAAAAAAGATAAAAAATGTTTATTTTTATAAAATTTAGTAAATTTGCTATATTTTTTTACAGTTTTTAAAGTGTGGAGTGTTCAGACATTAAACTATATTTTGAGGGTTATTTTGTTTTTAAAGTTGATTTTGTTAATAATTTAAATGTCATTTATTTCTACCATATAGCTTACATTGCTATGTCAACATGTAACTTCAAGCTTTGATTAAAAAAAAAAAAAATAATTTATTTTTATTAAATTTAGGTAATTTTGCTGTATTTTTACAGTTTTTAAATGTGCGGAGTGTAAGCGTGAGTTTTACCACTAAAACAAAAAACTTGACAGCCCATCCTGATTTAGGGTGTCCTGATGAATCGAAAGAGGACATCCTCGCTGAGTAAATGAGCGGTTTGAATGTGTGGTATGTAAAAAGATCTTCTCATCAGACCCGCATTCCGTGGCATATAAAGTCTCATGGAAAGAAGGTAAGTTAGTTAATAACAAAAAAATTCATTAAGTAAATAACATGATTTTTTTTAAAACAAGCTTTAAACTATGGAAACAATATTAGATGTAAACCCAATGATTGGAAATGTAGTTTTTTTTCATAACTATTCATATACTTAATTTATTGATAAAGTGTTATTTATGACAGAAATAGATGATTTTAATTACAGTCTAGCTTTAAATTATAGAAAAACAATATTCATGAAGGTATGTGGTTTTTCATAACTTCAATATACTTATTTATTTGTATTACAAAGTGTTATTTATCGACCAGACAATAGATGAATTTGCATTATATATAGTTATTAGAACAAATAAAATTATAAAACTTCAACATGTAATATGAGGGGTAAATTTTTTTTTCTGTTCTCGGAAATCAAGTAAATTTACTGAGACATGTGTATAAAAACCTAGCATTGCTTGGAGCATTAGTAAAAGCTTAAAGCAATTGCAGAGTTGAAGCTAATCTAAAGTAATTGCTAGAGTTTAGGTGAATAATCTTTTGCTAGTGTAGATAGTAAATGCCGAAACCAGATAGCAATTGCATGGTATTTCCAATTGGGAATTCCTTGTTCTGTATTCCCTGTTGTTTTTGTCAATCATGGATGTCATTAGTGGTCTAGTCTTCATTATGATAACTGTGTCTGTATTATGAGTTCAGCTGGAGTGATGTTTTCGATGGTGAGGAAAGATCTTTTGTGCAAAATTACAAGTTTTTGGAACTTATTAGTAAGTACCCTGTTGTATTAAATAAGTATCAGATACCCATTATTAAAAAAAAACAAATAGAAACAAGCGCTATATTGAAATTAATTTCAGAATATGGGAAGGTATTCGGCAAAGAGACAAAAACTGTTAAAAACTACAAAAATAAGATACACAATCTAAAAGGCGACCTTAGAAGAAAAATGATAAAAATGCAACGGGGGAAACAAGGAAAATTTTTTAAAGGATGGGAAAAAAGCTGTTGATTTATTAGATGTTGATGCAAACCAACAATTACGAATATTCACTGGAGCCAAAAACGTGTAGGAACTCTAATGATAATGCACAATCTCCAATGCACTTCCAACAGTATCTACGTCTGTGGAATAATTGTCAAAGACTGTGCAGTTCAGACGAGAGGCAAAAGGGTTCAACTACAGCTTTATTTGAAACTGAAGAACCAGAATTTGGGAAATGCAGAAAGAAGAACTACAAAGAATTGTGTTTTTAGGAACAACTGTCAGTTATCGGATGCAGGAAGGAAAAAGAAAAGTATCATTATTAGAAAATACTTAATCAAACAGGGATCGCAGTTTAAAGTCACGAAGATGGTGGGAAATAAACATTACTTTCCTTGTAAGCAAAGTATCATCTCCGTCCTAAGTGTGTTGTTTATGTGTTTTACATTAATATCGTGAAAGTATGATATAATTATTACCGATAATAGTTGTTTTGTTTAATATAAAGTAGGAACACAACCTGGAGTCTTTTTCAGAAGGAAATTATGTCGTATAGTGAAAATTGATTAGATCTTTTATTTACAAGATCTGTACACAAGTAAATAAATGTTTATTATTACTAATTACATTTTTTAATATTCCCGATTTCTTTGACGTGTTCTCCATCTGGGCTGGCTTCATTTTCAGGCATCCTTCTAATGCCACCATCAGCAATTATCTTGTTCCAATTCCGAGTCATTCCAAGGAAATTCATATTGTAAATTTTTGCTATGTTGTGTTAGAGTTTGCTAATAGCTAAAAACTATGGATTAAGGGACTTTATCCAATGATACACGAATAGGATGTTGAAGGATAGAAAATCTTTTTTTTAATGGCAAAGATCTCTCAATTATTACTCTTTCTTTAGCATGTATTTTGTTGTAAGGAATTTTTCTTCTTGTGTCATTGGTTTTTTCATAGGGGGGTAATTAACACATGGAACTTATTCCATAGCCACTAATCACCAATGATAACAGCATTTACCTGTGCTCTGTTCTCTGAAATCATAAATCGCTGAAGTTTCTTATAAATTTTCTTGCTGTCAGTGGACCAGAACCAAGGCCACTGTGCATCGATACTGGTAAATCAATTATTCCTTGTGCATTCATTACAGTAGCTTGAACATTTATTATCCCTCGTGGTTACACCCTTCTGTTAACATAATCATCTCCAACTAAGTTGGTTTAGAAATAGAATGTGTGTGCAAGTCATAGCGGAAAACACATGGCTTGGGGAGTTGAAACCGCCTCGTCCATTTACTTTTGTTCATCAATTCTCATGCCAGTAGGAAATATAACCAACTCCTTAGATGTATCCACAATTTTTTTAAAAAGGTACAGTTTTGTCACCGTCTGATCTACTTGATAGATAGGTCCTCTTGCCAATACCATTTTGTAATACCGGGGGTCGCAAAACAGGCGAAATAAAATACCATCATCTCTGTTTTGATGACAGCTTTCCCTCTTGTTTCTGTGTTACTCACCCAAAAAAAGTGTATGCCAGCTTCAAGGTGAGTAATTTATTTCTGTAAAGCGAGACGGCTAATACCTGAATCGTTTTCTGAGTGTAGCTGTCAACAATCACAGAAGCTCAGTGCCAGAGATCTGAGTTTCACTTGTAATGTTTCTGTTTCCGAAACGTCGAGTAGAGACAGTACAAAACTGAGCCATTTTAAACACATCTGGTCACTTCAAGAACTTTTTTCAGCATGGGTGAAGGGGCCTTACGTAGTCATTTGCTTTGATAATTCTCTAGCATTTGATGACACTTTTAAGCAAAAGTCAAGTTTTATTCACATCCATTTGCCTGAAGAAACGGTCTAGCATTTGCTAACCCAGTTTAGCAATTGCTAAAATCGAGTAAGCAGATTCCTTAAAGTAAAAGCTTTTGTAGTTTTTTTTATTCACATGATATTGATGCTATTTGCTTAGAAAATCCCTAGTAAAAGCAATTGCTAGGTTTTATTCACATTCATCCGTTATACAACATGTAAAGTTTTTTTGAATTTGTATTGTATTCCCCTGAACTTGAAAAAATATTTATTATACTTTATGTGTTTTTCTGTGTTTTACAGTTTTCTAAATGTTATGGTTTTCCATGAAAAAATATTTTTATTTTTATGTGTTTTTACAGTTTTAAATGTATGGAGTGTCGGGCGTGGGTTTGGTAGGAAGGATCATCTGGTACGCCATATGCATTCTGGATGTCCTGCTAAACAAGAGAGTGCAGCCCCTTCCGACCCTCAACCTTCTACCTCTGACGCCTACAATTCCTAGAGATGTAGGATTATCTGGTGGGATTATGTCGAAAAAGACAATTAGCAACAGAGGAACGGCTGAGAAACATACACACATGATCCATGCGGGATAAACAAATCGTTTATAAAAATGCGTTAACTATGTATGCTTAATGTTTGTGTGTCGTAAAAAAAAAAACAACAGAAAGTTTTAACAATAGGTAGTTTATAAATAAATAAAAAATTACAAATCAATAAAAAAAAATAATAAATCAAAAATGTTTTACTACTTTTTTTCTTTTTCTAACATTCATATAGTACCAAGTTTTGAGGACATGGTATTAGGGATATGTATATACATTATTATATTGAGACACTGAAATTTCAAATATAAACGTAAACAAAGTACAAAGCTATAAATATTTTTCGTTACTTCACAAATATTAAAAAAAATATGAAATTTAAAGATTTTAATTTTCTGTTGTAGAAATGCTTAACTCCAATACTTCAGGTTTGTACATTCAGAAGCTATAATATCGTTAATGGGGTTAATTATTTTTCAGCTATCAAATGTGATCAGTTGTTGTGGGGGTGACTTTTCTCGGAAGAGCGGGATTACCCATATACCATCCACTTCATTGGCCCCAAACAACAACACTGACCAAACAATAGGAGTCTCCTCATCATCATCACAACAGCAGGACAGCAGGTGATGATGGGGAGTTCGACAAAAGAGACAGCTTTCAGCTCACGTTACGTACCTATGGCCGAAAAAGAAGTTTTCAAAAGCAAAACTAACTCTGCCAACTTTTCTTAACCTGAGTTTCAATCAGGTCCGTAATGTTTGCTTGAAAATATGTTCAAAAGAGTATGAAGATGTTAAAAGTAAACGTTGTGCGTGGTTTGCGAATCACCAACATTCACGGGGGAGGAAACTTGTATGAAACATTTAAACAATGAATGCTCCTCTATTTCAATCTTCAGACATTGGTCAGTTCTATGTCTGACATGTTTGACAACTTCCCGCGAGGAGGAGGCGAGGATGCAGCTATGAAAGGATCAGGCTGGGACATTTCTAAAAGTAACAAATTCGAAATCCGTAGAAACAAAATTAGAACATTTGAGAGGAGCTGGTAGTACTCCTTGCAAAATTCTTTGTGGCGTGGTGAATACAGAAACACAGGAGCTACCCAGGGTCAAGTTACAGCGTTTTGGCGAAATTCGTCCAAGGGGACGCACACACATCCTGGTAATCTTTCGCGCGATAATTGGCAGAAAAGTACGACTGGACTTGTTTTACAGTTCCCCGTAGGTACTGAAAGATGTCTCTAATTTGTAAAATTTAAAATTATATTAGTATTTATCGAGATAAGTTAGATGATAAAAATAAGGTATATCCCCTTGAAGGTCTGTGACCAGATGGCTAGGATGATCTCAGGGATTCTGTTGCTGTGCAACAAAGAGAAGGAGAACCACTATGTCTACTTTAAAGAACTTGTCTGCCCCAGTCGGACCTCAACTCTGATTGTCCACGGATCGATCGTATGAGTAACACGGAAAGATTCGGTAATTTCGAAACCTAACGATTCGTCCAACGGGAGGTTTCCAAGTTGAAATCTGGTCGAGATCGCCTTACAAAAAGTAAGGAATAGGCCTACATGACTTATACAGTTAGAAAAGTAATTAGAGATGTACTTGGAAATAGTATAGAAAAATTATCCTTTTTACTATAAACAACTTGAAAAATACTTCGATTAATTTCGAATTGATAGCAAGTGTTACTTACGTGATTGAAATAGGTTGATGAGACTATAGATAGTGTTTAGAGTATGTAAGAAATATCTCCTTTTTGAGTATTAAAACTTTGGAGTATATCGGAAAATATTTATTTGATAAGAGGAGATGGGACTATGAAAGAGTTGAAACGTTAACTGAGTTTGGATGAATAATTCTTAGAAGTAACAATAACAACTTGGAGGACATTCCATGATTTTGTAAAAGTGTTCAGTAAGTATCAAGTACTTGATTGTGTTTGTTAATTTAGACTTTGGACAAGTATGTCTTTGCAAGAGTACTGTGAAGAATATTCTCTTTTTGAGTTATAAAATCTTTGAAAGTTCGATAAGCTTTAACAGAAATTTAAAGTTTAAGTTTAAAATAGTTGAACTGAGAAGGATTATGGAAGAATATCTCATTTTCAGTATAAAACCTTTCTTTAATTGTTGTCTGAAAATTTGTTGATATATAACATTGATCGGAATTGGTATGATACAATGTTAAAGAGTGTAAAATGTAAAGAGTCGAATTTTAATTGAGAATGGAGGAAAACTTTCTTTTGAGTTATAAAAACTTGGAATGATTCTATAAGTTTAAAATATAGGGTTAGTACAGCGAAGATTGTGGATTTATGTCTGTTTTGAGTGATAAAACTTAGGAGGAAAACATTTATTAAGTTTAACCTTTTCACTCAGATAGAGTTAAAGTTGAAAGAGTATTGAAGATATGTAACCTTTGAAGATTAAAAAACTTCGGGCAAATTCTTATTAAGTTTAAAAAACATAGAGTTAACACTTGGAAAGAGTAAGGAATATACTATCTCCATTAGAGTATAAATATGTTTTTTAAAACATGTTCGACTCAAGTTCGAAATATTGCAAGAATCAATAATGTATGTCTGTTGCCTGATTTGTATTGTGTTATATGGGTAGAGGTCGAACTTGATTAAAAAATATGTACAGAATGTATGTCTTTTCAGTATAAAACTTAGAGAAATTCGATTGAGTTGTATAAGATTTTAGGCCAGTGCATCATAAATTTTGTTTGGTTAGAACTGGACGAGCTGATCTTATAAATTAGTATGGAAGCATAATCTCCCTTTCTAGTATAAAAAACTGTAGATATAATTCTTTAGTTTGAAATAGAGTTCGAACAAGGAAGTTGGATGAATAGCTACGTTTTGAATATAAAAAACTCTGGGGGTAGTTTAAGTGAATTCATAAGCGTAGAGTTGCACTTAGGGAAAGTAAGAAAGAAATATTACAATGGTTTGTTGCTTGACTTTTTTTAAAAAAAGCTTGTGGATTGGTGTTGAAGTTTTATTGTGTATACGGAAGAATATCTACTTTTGAGCATAAACACTTTGAAATGTTGAATAAATTCAAAAAGACGTAGAGTTAAACTTAAGAAAAAAATATCACGTTATTGGTATAAAAACTGAAAAATTAGATTCCAGTTCAATAAGGAAAACAGTTTTAAAAATGGGCTGTTTCTTGATTTAGTTGATAGGACTACCTGGTATAGAACAAGTACGGTGGATATTTCCTTATTCGAAAAGGAATTGTGTTGAAAGGGTTTGGAATAACATCACCATGTTGAGTATTCAAAATGTTATAAATTCGTCTGTTCGAAAATATTGGAAGATACAATATACGTTTTGTTACTTAACTAGCTTCATAGACTATGATATCAAGTTCAACTTAGAAATTGCCAAGTAAAAATGGAAGATGGTTGATAGTTCAAACTTTAGAACATTTCAATGGGCGTTAGAAAATTTATACAAACTATGTTGAAAACAGAGACAAATGTTAAGGTGGGGGCTCACGAAAACACGGGCATTATTATGTCCAATCAACGGACATCCACTTTTTTTAATTCCATCAGTTACTGGCCCTTGTCATCATTTGGAAAACTGGGAGTACTAAACTACTCGACACCACATTCAGCGCGAACAATACGTTCTTTTGCATTGAAACTGTTTTCTAATAGCTATTTAGTCTTCTTTTCATTTTTTATTTTCATTTTTCGGCTTTAAAATCTAACATATAATTTTCTAGTTTGATTATAAGAAAACTAAATTTTCACGCACGCATACATGACAAATACCGATATTTAGTTATTTGTACTGCACGATATTCGGAGGCAAATAAAATATATTTGTGTTGAACGAGTTTCTTCGCTTAGTGGTTAGTTATCCCTGATTTTGAATGTTTCTTGGAGCTGTTTGTATTTCATAACACTCGGAACACATTTTATACTTTCCTTCCTCTTTAATTGTTACTGTGTTATTTTATCCTATTTGTTTTTCATTTTTCGATTCTTTGTTTTCTTTTTTTTTTTTTAAGTCTATTTCCAGTGGAATTTTTGACATAAAATTCTATATGTTTAGATTGGTGAAAACTTGGTCCAAACCCATAAGTAAGATGTAGAGTATTACGGATTATAATACTAAAATAAGACTTAAGTGGGTTGGGAGTAAGCACGACTATACAATACATCGGAACACATAATACAATGCAGAGTTCAGTGCAGTATTTGTTTTCCGTGACTGAATTGTGAGACCCTTCCCCCCTCCACCAAAGCTGGAAAGCGTGCAACTGGGGGGATGCTCCAAACGAGTTAAAGCGATGGATTCCGGGTGAAAGTTGGAGGGTCAATCAAAATAACACTCGGCAGCTGATCAAAACTAATTATATTACCAGAGAATATAATAATAAATCAAAACGGCAGAAGCCACAATATAAATTAGCACTTTTCAATAAAATAACAATAAACACTTAAAATTAACAAGAAAAGACACAAAAGCTACAAAAACAACAACGCATCCAATACCAAAATTTCCAAATTAACAAACATACATGGCTATCTGCAGTTTAGGCCAGAGAACCCCAAAACGTATGATAATTTAATGCCCACATGAAAGTGAAAAATATTGATCCTTTGGATCCAACACTTAAACGGCAATTTAGCACAAATCCCATAATTCCACCGGGCCAGGGAGTAAGCCGGTAAATCCCTGGGCCAGCTCAGAATTAGACGTTAAATCAAAGCACAATTAATCCCCTTTTGGTGAATAGTTTAAAAATCTAAATAAGTTAACAAGAAATATAACACGGTACGTCCGAGTAAAAAATACACCTTCAAACACCCCTTAATACACTTAACAAAGAATAAATAACAATATAGGCTATAAAATAACAATAAAATAATAACATAACTTAACATAGGGGACTAACAAATATTAACTCTACAAATATAACAACCAAATAAACTAATTAAACTAAATAACCGTAAAATATAATAAATATTAACATCCAAAAAAAATTCTTTGTGTATTTTACTAGTTTTCTTTTTTTCTTTTAATAAAAAAAATATAAGTCCCCATGGCGTTTCATCAATCACTTTGTCCCGTTTTAGGCCTTAGGCCACATAATGTTCCACAATTTTTTTTCTATTCTTTTTTTTTTTTTTATTTTTTATATTTCACTGCCCTTTTACTATTTTGTTTTTCTTCTTAGGAAATACCAAATCATCAAAACCCCCGACTCATCCGACGGGAAATAAAATGGAATACACTGACCTGAGGACAGGAGACTTTACCACAAAGATGTAGAGCGGGGTAGCGGGCGCCTCCAGGTCCAACATGGTCCTGCAGGCAGGCTAGAAGAGCAGTGCAGAATGGTCGGCAATCCCCGGACGAGCAGGCGAGGGTCTGAAACGTCCCACTCAAGCACCCTGGACTGCAAGGTCAAACACAAGCCATTAAACACAGTCCAGCCATCACAACAAATTTTACACATAGCCAACTAAATATAGGTGCATGATATAACAAAAACTGGACATTGAAGAGCAAAACAAGGACGTGAAAAGATTAAACTTTAGGCTATGAATTAATGTATGTAGGAAATCAGATTTAAAAACAAATTACAAATCAAACAAATTATAAAAGGACGTATATGAACTAAAAATGACAAAATGAATAAACTAGGCTATAGAAACATGGAGCAAATGTTATAACATGAAAATCAAATACTAAAAGATAGGCTAGGCTATTGGCAAAGAACAAAAACTGATGATATATCGGTAAACGCAACTGAAAAAAGGCCTAATAAAACATTTTACAGAAACTACTATTGACATTATAGGCAGATATAAATAAGCATTAACGGTAAACAGTACCATGGAGCCCATGGCTTCAAACCTAGCGTTAACAAAACTAGAACAAAGAAAATTCAAATTTAACAAAACCCTGAAAACACAACTAAGCGGTTAATATTTTCAATGATACAAAAGTAATTTTCACCACAAGAGGTGATGTAGATATTAAAACTTACAAAAATGAACACTTACGTTTTAGTTTGGTCTAGGCCGAACATGTCTAATTTCTGCAGGCAGGCACCAGACAACTGAACAGCAAGGGCCAACCTGACGAAGCTGGTGGAACACGGAACGAAACGGACTGGGCCAACGGCACCAAAGTACGCGGAAACGCCCAGGGCAAAAGCGAATCTCAGGCAGCCGGAGATCTACGACGGAAAAAAACGAAATGTACCGGTCAAAACCGGTTACAATGGTAATAACAGTAATTTTTTTCAGAATATCACAAATTTCAATTGCGTGTTATCGGAATTACCCGTTATCTGTTACTTGTTTATTGACTGTTGAATCATCGATTATTTTTTTATCCATACGATATGACCTTCTATAAGATGTAATCAGCATTTTTTGCTAGTGAATTTCAAGAAAAACGAACTCGTAACAATCGTTAATCATTTATTAAAATGAAGATTGAGACGTATTGTGATTCTTCAGGATCAAAAAATGAATCAAATTAAAATCTAATCCAGCTTTAGAGGAGAAAAGCAAAAATAATGTGTTTTAAATTTGATCGCTTTTGTCCATATATATGATCTTTTTTCCCACGCTTGGAAGTATTATTGTTATGTGAAAAAAACTTATTCTTTAACAAAAAGAAAAGGAACTAAGGACATTTTCCGTTAATTTAAATACCACTACTTTTAGGTTATAGTAGTGTAGGATATATGTAGGTTATGTTTAGGTTACGTTTATGTTAGATTTGGTTAGGTTATTTCTAGAATTATTTATGTTATGTTAAGTTTAGTTGGTTATGTTAGGTTACCCTAAGTCTGTGGCTATGATAGTGCAAATATCGAAAAGATCTAACGAAAACTTACGATGTAAACGTTCTTTTTTCTTTTTAATACATTTTTTCAAATTTTTTGTCAAAAATCGGTACTGCCACGAATAATGTTCGTATGGATTGTGCCTAAATAGGAGTGGGACCTCATGTTCCATATTTACGTTTATTCCTTTTAGGCATGTTGATCAGAAATTTTAGTTAAGGATTAATTAATAGGCAACCGATGTTTTAATCTTATATATCAGTTACTGTGTTATTAACCTTCTCCTGAAGATGGCTCTGACTGATGATGGCATGTGATGCCCTTAAGAGAGAGATTGGAGAATGGGCCTGTTCTTTATTAAGCCCGGGGAGACTGCTGTGGCACTGTATTTAGTGTCCCTATATATATAAAAACAGTACATTATCCCCCTCCCCTCCACTCTAGTCAATATTTACAGATTCCACCCACAAACTTTAAAACTGACTCAGCAGTAATTTTTCTTTTTTTATAAAACTTGGAACTTTTGGAATTGGTGAACTCCATTATTTTCAAATTAAGTGTGAATTTATATTTTGTGGAAATTTTTCATTATTGTATTTATTATATATATATTTTTAGTTATAATCTTTGATAGTCATATGTTTATTTCAGACTCTTCATTATTTACTCATTTATTTTTCTTTTAATTTATTGTTATTATCATTTTACTTTTCCTTATGCGTCTAGCTTAGAGGAAAGTATTGTGATCGTCAAAAAAAATCTTTTTCTACAAATTGGTCAAAAAATCTATTTTAAGGGTCCCTTGAACCCAAAAAGTGGTTTTTTCCGAATCTATGGTGTCTGTCCGTATGTCGTGTTGATAGTTGTATGTGCAGTGAGTTGCGGAGACCAAACGCGTATGGATCAATTTTTGAAAACTTTGGTATTGTAGGTGTATTTAACCAGTATCTTTAAGTCATTTTTTTAAATTTGTTTTTTCTTAGTTATTTTAGGCAGAAACATACAAAAATGGAATTTTCCCAAAAAAAATTAATTAACGATCTTGGGAATCCATAGTGGTAAATTTAAAAAGTTTTTTTGTGTTTAACATGGGGGATGTTTGTGCCAATTCATGTGGAAAAACCATTTATTAAAGTTGTGATTTATATAGTGTTAGGATTTCCATTTAGTTTCTTTATTCTTGTTTACATGTAACGGCTTACCAAGAGACTCCTTTACTCCTCACCCCCCCCACACAGCTATAAAGTCTACGTGGGAGTAAATTAATTTCTTGTGTTTTTAAGCTTTGCAAAAATCTATTGGTATCTATACTTGTGTATATATTTCATTGTAATCAACGTCACAATCCTTGATCCCGTTAGAAAATGGGGTCAAATACTAAACCTTCGACGCTCCAATTAATTATATCAGTAAACAGGAGTAATCGGCTTGGGGACAAAGTAGTCCAATCAAACTGCGGAGAGGGTTCTGTTCCCGCGACGTATTGCACAAAACTTTACATTACCCCCTTACCATCGCTCATCACAGGGGTGGAGGGCGGGGCTTTATTCATCAGCCCAAGAGGAATTACTTATTTATTGCGCCGCCGCGCTTCATTGCCCTTTTCATGTCAGGCTTTAGATTTTAAAGGGAGCTTCTTTAAATTCCTTTTCACTCAGGTCTGAATTGACGTTTGGCACTTTAATGAGTTTTCAAAAAGTGGATTAATATATTGATCAAATATTTTTACAACAAACATATTCTTAACATTTAAACTGATTTTACATCAATGTCAATTATAAAACAATCCAATAATTAACATGTTAATTGTAATGCCTTTCGATTACAAAGTTAATCATTTTCACACCTTTCGAATGACGAGAGTGTTTAAAATTGATTACTTTCTAATCGAATAAACCTCAGAAAAATGTGTATTTTATATTTTCACTATTACAAAAGGTTTAAAATTATACTTGCAATAAGAAAATAATCTATTTGTATGGAATTGTTCGTTTCCACAGGTAACATTTAGGATTCCAGATAGTTTAGTTAAAAAATATAATAGATTACTTTAATTGGGTCTTGAACAAATAAATCGATCGAATCAAATGTTATATGATAAGAAAACACAATTTTAAGATTTTTTTAAAGCTTACTCTAGTAGTTATGTCATCCTAAGAGGCGTTTTTATGTTTAAATTCTGTTTTTTTTACATTATAATTATTAACAATCTCTATAAATTATTTCAACCATAAATACCATAAAATATTTAAAACGTATTTACAATGTAAATCAAAAAGAAAAATATCAATTATTGTTTTAGGACAATACAAGTTGTTATTTAAAAATTCAAAAAGTTAATGTCACAGAGCACAATGTATTTATTACAATATAAATTCAAAATGTACAAATATTATTGCGTTCGATTTCGGTTAACCACGCTCACCTTCCTCGAACCGGAGAGATGTAGGAAGGATATTATTTCCTTTGTGAATCTCTCTGGTCTTAGAAGGGTAAACGTGGTTACCAAAATCGAATACAATAATGTTTATAGAACAGACTTAAACTCTAAATGTACAATAAGATTTGTACATTTTGTACTTATATTGTAATAAATTTATATCGTATGAAATTCTCTTGTATTGCATTTCTACCAACACCTAATATGCTGACTAAGAAAACACATGTAAATATGCGTCAATGTACGCAAGGCCGGTAATATTTCTGGCTGCTGTACGCTTTAGCACCAGATTTATTGCTGCATTACTTATACCACATACATTATTCAGTAAAACCACATTCAGGTAGAACGATTTGTCGGTTTTTAATTAAAAAGTACTAAACAGGTACGAATAAGCGTATTTCCAGGTATCGAGTAATTTCCCCGTAATTACCCACAATCATACAAACAATGCCGACTGAAGTAATTTTCTGTTACGGGTTGGCAACAGTGTAATTTTATTCCAGCTGATTAATCATATGTTTTATTCATGACGACGCGTTTAGTGTAATGGCGGAATGCATTATTTTTATTTGCATGACAATGCCTCTCGTGTTCGTGCACAACTAAATGGCAATTAATGGAAAACACGATGTAATTGATTGTAAGGTTACAACTGAATCGAATAAATGGCATAATATGTATTTAAATATATTATTACTTCTATTTGGCCAATGCTTAAATTGATGTAAATGGACAATTAATGACATAATTACTATGCTTTCAATATATAATGTTATAAATTATATATTTCACATCACGAATTAAGGATTAGGAACAGGTTCTATAATATAGTTGTTTTTATCAATCATTGATACAACTATAAGAGTGATATTTTTACAAATTTAACAGTTTAAAATTGTCAGCTGATCAAAAAGCCAATTTTACGTTGTTTTCCTTGTTTAGATTACGGTTAGGACACATATATTTAGCTATTCTTATTCATTGTAAAAGGTTGCCTTTTTCATTAAGGATTACATTTCACATACACAACAAATTATTAAAAATATTATTACACTGTGAAGTGAAAAAATCTAAGAAATTATTTACTAATTCTGTTATTTGATTTTTATGGTTTATTACTTTTTAAAGTCGATAGTAAAGTAGAATCTCAACCAATGGTACAAGACATGTCGCTACTCAAATACCACGGGTTTCAAAGGAGCCGACTGGCATTCTGTGGAAGGAAGTGATGTCATACAGAACCAGCTGTTTTGCAAGTTTTTTTACTAACGGTTTCCTAACATAACCTCACATTTCTAACCTATCTTTTTAGTGTATATAGCACTAAAAAAACTCCAGTGGTGTTGATCCTTGAAACCAGTTGGCACAATTAAATTAAGCGTGACATGCAATTCACAGAAGAATTTCAACATTTACATGGGCTACCCTTGTTATGTTATATACTCAGCTTCCTGTGGGCAATATATGTTATACTACAGCCCCCCCCCCACACACACACTACATTAGGCATTAACTGTCCACTGTTTTGAGAAATTCAAAGTGTCTCATATATTCCGTTGTACAACATTTATTTTATCATTACTTTGCTTAAAAATTGAATAACATAGATTGCTACAAAAACTTTTGTTTAGCAAAGTAGACTTGTTAAAATTAGTCTGTTTATTTCCTGGGGAAATTGAGACCAACATTATGTACTTTAAAAATAATGCAGTAACATACATTACAACAAAAACTTTTGTTTAGCAACGTAGACATGTTAAAATTAGTCTGTTTATTTCCTGGGATAATATAGACCAACATTTTGTACTTTTTAAAAATAACTGAACTAAGTAAACACAATCTCCCATTAAAGGCTCCAAAATTAATTATTTTAAGTCATTTTAATTTTGGTATGCGTATCCAAGTAGGTGAATTTTTCACACAATAAATTGAACGCATTTTGTGGGACCACCCATCAACTCAACGTTTGCCCTTATATTCTACAATTCCCACTGGTTATAATTCGAAAGTTATTTTTGAAAAAAAGTGCATGACCAAATGTTGGTTTTTATTTTCTTGCGTATAAATTTGTTTTAATTATAAACGTTAACACTGTTGACAATTGAATCTAAACAGTGCGAGTTTCCAAGTCAAATGACTAAAAATAGAAGCTGAAAAACGGCACTCGAGAAATACTTAAAAGTTTGAATCATTAAAAAGTTAACTCATTTCGTTATATTTCTGGCAAAGTCGTTTCGAAAGACTACTCAGCACTCTGACGTCTTACAACTTTTTAATGATAAAAAGTGGAGAAGTAATTAATTGTTTTCTCTTATCACTTAAATTATTGTACCGAAAATGTTTATCGATGTTACTAAATGAACGAATCTAAATGAGATGGAGCAATCTAGATGTTAGTTCGGCGTTCGATTGGGAATTGAAAAGACCGAAAATTAATTTTCCAATTCACAATTTCAACATTACAAATTTTCTACTAGAACATAAAACTAAATTATTTTCCCAGACAAATATAGTCTACATTAAATAAATGGTTCCAAAGAATTGTCACAAACTTTCCTCTATATAAAACACTAAAAAATAAAACTTTGGAAATCCTTTGACCCCAAA